>CAUYSK010076905.1:0-25814 GCA_963575035.1 Avahi laniger | reverse complement strand
CCCTTTCTGTGAAATGGGGATAAAGAGTATTTACCTCGTCGGGTTGTCCTGAAGGTAAGGGAGAAGAAAACAAATGTAATTATGCCTGGCTCCTAGTAAGTGCTCAATAAACGTTAGTTACAATGATCCTCATTAAAAATGAAGCTCTTTTCAAAAATTAAATTCCCATCTTTTAAAAAATTGATGCATAATAGATGTACATAGTTTCAGAGCAATTTTTTTTTCTGTTACACTTCTTTCTCCCTTTTTTCTCTTCCTTGAATCCAGTCCATGTGGTCTGTGACTGATAATGAAAAATGGACAACACTGTAAAGTGTTTGTTTACAGTGTTGTCCATAGCAAGATTTACACAGACCTCTGAGCAATGAGCATGAAAAGATAGGTAGCAGAATAGCCGGGCAACCAACTGAAGAGCTTAAGTACTGCACCGGGGAGTGACTGTTTCTACCCGGTCCTTGCTAATAGGTCTCTGCTCTCTTAAGACGGGCACTACGGGCCAGCTCCTCACCACAGGAGCAACCCTTCCCCACCCCGCCCCACCCCGCAATGTAACTACCCTGACCAGCCCGCGTTCAAGCACAGTGGCAGCCGACACAACAGGGTGATGCTCAGTGCCGAGCACTCATTGGCTGCCGCGTTACCCCGGTAACCGTGGGAGGATTGCGACAGTAGGTGCGGGAGTCCCCGGAAGCGCGGGCGCACCATGCGGCCCCGAGCCGAGCTCGCTCACCGATGGAAATTCCTGCCGTCCAGTCGCACTACCACCCAGCAGTGGGGCAGGCAGGTGTCGTCAGCCTCGAATTCCCTGACATACTCGAATTTGCTTTTTGCCATGGTCGCCTGCACCCTCAGGCACCGTCTCAGAATGACGGAAGCTCCAGCCAAGCAACCGTGAACCTTAATGTTGCGACTGGCCCACATTCCCCCCGCAGAAAGGAAGGGACCGGGGAGCCCCGCCCCGGAAGTTTCTCTTTCCCTCCGTGGCCGCTCTAGCCGTAGGGAGGTCTGCATCCCTCTCGCCTCTCCTTCGAGCTCTTATTCCACGCGGGGACGACAGGCCGGTTTCCATTTTTCCCTTTGCTCTTCCCGCGCTCGTTTTTCTTTCTTCTCCCATCCTGCTACAAATCACTCTCAACGAAGTTTTAAAAAATTTTTCCTAACGAAGTTTTAAAGTGTAACTGTAACTTTTTCCCTTTCCAAGTAGCATTTATTAATTCATTGCAGAAATGTGGAATATATCGAAAATATAATTAACAATATAAAGTGACATTTTATCTCCCCCTCTTCTCCGTCAAAGTATTGTGGATGGTTCCTTCCAGTATCTTTTCGTGCATGTGTGTTTACACAGGGAACACACAAAATTGGAATCATTCACCTATACAATTGTTATATTTTTTCCACTCAGCTTGAGTATTTTCCAATGTCATCGATTATTCCAAAGTGTGGTTTTTAAGATAAAAATGGACTCAATATTCCAATGATGGCCATAATAAAATAACTTACTCAACTTTTACACCATTAAATAATCAAAGACCCAGTTTTGATTTCTTGTTGCTGGTGGATAATATTAATAGTATTCACCAGCTCCACTGTAGTTCCTGTCTGTGCTGATCATTTAGCACCTCACTGAATCCTAGCATCATAGAGTTGCACGGGTCTTCCAATCCCTTAATTCCCAAAAATAGTTTATTCATACACAGCCATTATAAATTTTGTCATATTCATGTACTACCTTATTTTATTAATATTATTCTTTATGTCAACTCTTCTCTTTTTTTAAAAAAAATTTTATTGAAAATAAACATATATATAGAAAAATATTTAATATTCCATTATCTGATGGTACCAATTTATCCATTGCATTGTTGAATAGACATCTGGGTTATTTCTAGTTTGGGATGGTGGGGTGAACATTGTACATGTAAGTATGCATGTGCCCGAGTGTATGTTGGGTGTATACCTGATTGGAATTTTCGGCTCATGGGGAGTGCATCTGTTGACTTTTAATAGATAATTCCATGCTTTTTCCAAAGTCCTTTTCGCTAATCTGCATTCCCAGCAACAGTATATGAGTGTTTCTGTTGCTCCCCATCCTCACCAACAATTGATTTTATTAGTCCGTTAAAAAACTGTGCTGCATCATTCTGGCCTGTGCATAGTAAATATTTTGTGGTATGCATTTTCATGATGATGACTAATACTGAGCATCTTTTCTTATTCTTTTTGGTCACTTAGATATCCTTTATTACGAAGAACCTGTTCAAGTCTCTTGCCCATTTTTTCAACTCACTTTTTATATTTAAGTGAATTTACTTAAAAGGGAAATTTTACATCATTACTATAAAGGGAAAATCAGTATCACATGTCAAAAATAGAGGGTGACTATTAAAATAAATAAAATTCTAGTATGATGGTCATTCTTTGTGGTAGGACAGTTTGTTTTCTTTTTCATTTTGCCAACAGGAAAAAGAAGCACTTAACATTACCAGACATGCTCAAAGTCATGTCAGAAGTCAGTGGCAGAACTAGATCTGGCCCCAAATTCCCTCTCTCTTCCAGTGACTTATGAAAATGTTGGAGAGAAGGGGTAGATCAAAAACCAAAACAGAGCTCTCGGGAGCTCTCGCCTAGGTTTAGCAATTAATAGCAGGGACCATTTGTTAACATGGATGCTGTGCTGGGCATGGTACTAGTCACACTGCATGGGCTATCTCATGTATTTTTCACACTGCCCTCTGAGGTTGGGTCATCCAGCTTTGATGTGTGGCTTTTATCTTTGATGGCTGGAGCTCCAGCCATTGCATCTGTATTCCAGGCTGGAAGAAGAAAAAGGGAGAGAGCAAAAGGTCATACCTCCCAGCTGAATCAGCTCTCTTCATGGGGTTTTTACTAAAGCTGCACAAACTCTGCTTATATATTTTTGGTCTTTCTTAACTTCAAGGGAGACTGGAAAATGTAGTTCTTTTAACTGGGTACTTGGCCAACTCCAACAATATAGGCTTTTTTTAAATAAAGAAAGATGGGAGAATGACACTGGATGGGTGACTGGAAGTTTCTGCCACAGAAGCCAACAGGGTTATAAAGGGGCAGTGTAATAGGCCCTGTTACCCTGAACCATCATCCCGACTCTCCCGGCCTGCCCTCTTTCCCTCCCAGCCTCCCCACCACAAGCAGTCCATAGAAGCAGAAGACAGAGAGGGCAAGGCAGAGACAGGAAGACTGGCTGGGAATTCCTGGTGAGATGTTACCCCCTTTCCTCTCCACTCTTCCCTTCACCACCGCCTGCCTTGCCTGTCCCCCAGTGCAAAGTCAAGTGGTGGTGAATGGGGGTGGGGGAGGGCAGAAGCTTCTAGGGCAGGCAGGAGAGGAGGGGCGCTCCCTCACTTTCCAGAGACTCTAGGACACTGGGGACCTGCAGAGTTTTCTTGGAGCTTCCACTGTAGAAAGGCAACTAGAGAGTTACTGGGAGATCCTAAATCCTGACAGATATTGTCCCCACCCCACTCGCAAGTTTGGGAAAGTATGTGAATGTTGAGACCAGGGACTTCACTGAACTCAGAGGTTTCTGGAGCAGACTGGACCAAGAGATGAGAAGGAGCCGTGATGTGGTGTGCCTCAGGAAAGGGTGGGGCATACCCGAGTCTCTCTCAGACTTTGGGGCAGGAAAGGTCACCATGGGTCCCATCAGAAGGAGCTCAGAGGTTAGAGGGAGAGACAGGAGCTGGGAGTTGCAGATAAGGTCCCTGGGCAAGTTGAGTCATCACCTCCTGGAAAGGGTGTAGAGACAGAAAGTCGGTAGAGCCAAAGCAAGCTAAGGCTACTCCTCTCCAAAGGATCCGTGGAACAATGGAGGGTCAAGGTGGTGCTAAAAATGGCTCAGGACAAGCACACGCCATACCAAAGCAGGAAGAAGGAGCACTTCCCAGCACCAGGCCAAAGGCTGCTCACATGAGGAAGCCTCTGCCTCCCCTGTACTCCAGCCCTGCTTTCAACAGGAATTAAACCTTGACAAGGGGGCGGTGGTGCACAGGATCTCGGAACCAGACCGCACCTCCCACCTCCGTCCCAGGCTGTGGGATGGGAGCAGAGTGAAAGAGCAGACCCAGGGCTCCGCCTCTGAGCCCCTCCAGGGATAGGCCTGGCCTGTGCTCGGGCGGGGTTGGGGGAAGGGAGGAAGAAGAGGAGTTTAGGTAGGATTGAGATCACAGAATTGGACCGCAGAAACTGAGCTTTAGATTATCGAAGTGGCTGGAAGATTATGGGACCTGCTCAAAATGTAAGGGGTGAACCAGAGAGGCTTGACAGGGCACATTTGAATGTACTGTTAGGTAAAACATAATCAATCCTTATTGAATTAAGATGGATCAATAAACTGGTTAAAAATAAAGGTAACTGCCATTTATTGAGTACTTGCAAATTGCTATGTGACACTGCATGGACCTTTCATGGGTCACCTCTTTTTAGCCTCAGGACAACCCATTTTACAAATGAGGAAACAAACAGAAGCTTATAGAGATTAAAAGCCTACACTTTTAGCCACTATGCTCTCCTGCTTCATAAAATAATTATTAATAGCATGTACCATGTTCCTGGTGCTGTGCTAAGCATTCAAGATATTAATACATTATCTAGATTCCTCTTCTTAGCCACCTTGTGGAGAGGCATTGCTCTCCTTACTTATTGGAAACCTACAAGAGATGTAATAACTTGCTGAGATACTACAGCAACCAGGGGAGCCAGAAGACTCACCCAGGTCACTGTCTTTACAGATGAATTCAACCTAGATCCTTCCTATTCTCAGGGTGCTGGCAAATGGGGAAGATAAGACTTTTACACTGCAAGTGGAAAAGCGGCGGGTGACCTACAGAGAAAGCGCCACGAGAATCCCTGGGAAGAATGCCACGGAGCGGGAAAAGTAAGCCCTAAGTTTCTTTGAAATTCAATTTGTAAAATTTGGTACACAGGGAATATGAAATGGTGCGGCTGCTATGGAAAACAGTATAGCAGTTCCTCCAAAAAGTAAAACTAGAATTACTGTCTGATCGTGCAATTCCCCTTGTGAGTATTTACCCAAAAGAATCGAAAACGGGGTCTAAAGGAGATATGTGTGTATACCCCTGTGCATAGCAGCATTAATCACAATAGCTAAAGTGAGGAAGCAACCTGAGTGGCCATCAGTGGGTGAATGGATAGACAAAATGTGGTATATACACATACAGTGGCATATTATTCAGCCTTGAAAAGGAAAGAAACTCTGACACATGCTATGTGGATGAACATGAGTGAACCTTGAGGACGTTATGCTGAGTGAAATAAGCCAATCACAAAAAGTCTAATATTGCACGATCGATCGTTCTCAAATGAGGTGCCAGAGGATGCGGGGCGAGGGGAATGGGGAGTTATTAAAGGGGATAGATTGTCAGTTTTACAAGATGAAAAGAGTTCTGGAGATTGGTTCAGAACAATGCGAATGTACTTAACACTGATGACTCGTACACTTGAAAATGGTTAAGATGGTAAATGTTATGTGTATTTTACCACAATTAAAAATAAATAAAAATTCTGCACACGACAGGTATTTATGATCTAACTGGATACTGGCCTCTATTTTTTTAAATCTCTATTACTTAGAAAAGCACTTGTCCACTCACTGCAGGCTGGCAGAAAGAAAAATAACTGCCTTTGATATGGAAGTCATTTCAGTTTGTCTTCCCTGATGCTGACTCATTCATTTGTGGTAAGAGCCGCATTATGTAAATGAAATTCAGGGTGGAGGTGGGGAACAAGAGAGAATGATTTGTCTCTAACATCTCCTTTCCCCTCTGAACCACTTTAGTCTGATTTCTGGCTTGGAGTAATGTATATTCTTCCCGGAATGACTGCCTAGTTCTCTCATGGTTTCAAGTCAGATAGGAGCACTAGAGCATAAAAGGATATGAAAGGGTATGACATTTAGAATATTATTCTAGAATAAATCTACGATTACAGAGTCTTGAAATTACTATACTTGTTCTGCATTTTTGAGACATTGCTTACACAGGTCAGAGTGAATGGATTGTATTTCCAAATAACCATTGATTGGACTGGCACATTCAGTCAACTGCCTGTTCTTTCTCTACTTAGCACAGGTTCCAGAAGTCATGAGGATGTGGTCGATGGAGGGCTTGGAGAAAGACATCAGAATAGAGAGGGACAATTAAATGTATGTTTCCTAGTCCACTCGACCTTGTTCCATTTAATCCTACAAATTTACTCATTCATTGGGTAAGTATTTCTGGATTTCCTACCATGTACCATGTCCAAGGTGATACAACAGCAAACAAGACAGCCAGGGTGCCCGCCCAGTGGAGTTCCCAGTCAGTTCAGAAAGACAGACATGAAACAGAAATTCATAACTGTTGGAAGACAGTGTTAAGTGTTGTGAAGCAGGTTGGAGGCTCTGCGCTGATTAGGGGGCTGGGGGATGGTCCACGCAATTTTCCCCGAGGAAGCAGTACTGAAATTGAGACCGGATAATGAGGTCAAAAGATAGCTTGCTTCACAGGTTCCTGGAATCTTTGAATTTTAATGTTGAATGAACATTTTGCCAAAACATTTCGCTTGTATAAGATTTCGGAAAAGTACTCAGAGTGATGTGAGCTTCCATGTCATGGACCAGCCAATTAATAAACACCCATTGAGCACTTTTAACGTGTGAGAGCAATGACCTACGTACTATCAGGGAGGATACAATAAATAATAATACCTTCCAGGTGTAAGAAACTTAGAGTTTCCAAACCATATTCTCGTGCATTATCTTTTTTCCCCCTCTCAATGAATCTGTAGGGGAAGTAGGATAATAATTTTCTCCATTTTATAAAAAGGAAAACAAACTTTTGGGGGACTAGTTAAGTGATTTGCCCAATGTCCCATAGCTTCCAGGACTAGGGTTAGAACCCAGTCCTTTCATCACAAAGTCCAGGGTCCTCTCCCCTCTGCCACCTTGCCTTTCCGTGCTTTTAAGGAATGAAGTAGATAGCTGTTGTCATTGCCTGCCCAGCATACAGGTTTCTGACTTTGGGCCATAGCACCCCACTATCCTTTCCCTGTCTCAAGCCATGTGGGCCATGTGGGAATAAGCCCATCTCATCTTTGCTCCAGAGTGAACACATGGCCAAGACCACTGCTGTGTCTTAGTGAATTAGAAAAAGGGCCCTTCTGGCAAACACAGTCCTCTACCAGGATAAGGCTTGGTATGGCTTTGGCTGGATTTCGGCCTCTGCTTATCTTCTTTTGCAATGAACAACCTGCACAAATAATTGTGGTGGCCTTACTACTGAAACCCTTACGACTGAGACCCTCCAGTCAGGTTCAGAGATGGGTATCTGTCCCAACCCAAGTCAATAAGGCCGTCTGACATTTCGCTAGAATAACCAGGAGAAAGAGGCTCTCTTTCCATTAAGATTGTTACACGTTGCCTTCCAGAGGGAAGAGACTGCCCAAGATTTAAGTCTACACAAAGGAAAAAAATCTGAGATGGGGAAAAAAAATTGTGATGACATTGAGCACCATACCTGGAGCCAGCGCTACTCATGGACTCTTACAAGTTCCTGGAGGGCAGGGACTTTGCTTAAGATTTGTCAAAGTTGTATCCCCTGTGCCTAGTAGTACAGTGACTGGCACATGGGAAGCAATTAATAAATATTTGTTGAATGATTGAGCCAATAAATTTTCTTTTTTTTTTGTGTGTGTCTGTAACTGGCTTTTTAGAAGTCTCAATTCATTGGAGGTATAAATAGAAAGTAACTTTATTTTTTTCCAGGAACTGTTCTTACATGTTCTCCTTTCTTGCTGGTTAGCAATTCCCTTAAAGAACCTTGACTAGATCTCACAACTTCCCAGTTAGAAAAATGTTCCAGTATTGGGTATTCAAGAATGGTTATGAGCACTGTGCACCCTCAATACACACAACTTTCTCTCTCTTATTCCTATTCTTCTATCAACTCATAGTGGGTAGGTGGTTGATGTAGCACATCTGGTTCCTGCTTTTTCCAGCAAGCCTTTCTTTTAAGGAGGTAGCTGTCCCCAAACTACTAGTGGCTTATTAGCATCTCTTTGATCTTAGAAGTGGATTATTTCATACCTTATATTCTCAGCTGTGGGCCTTTGGTATAAATTGAGAATAATAGGAAAAATCCCACTCACCATCTTGTTTATCAGGTTTGAGTTGGATCAAAAGCAATTCATATAGACAGGATGAACTTGAAAGAGAATAGGATGACATTCCAGATAAATTCAGGGGTGTGGGTAATATACGCAAGATGGATTGAGGGATATGTAGAGACCCAAAAAAGATGGAAAGCAGGGAGGAGGAAAGCCATGAGAGACAAAATCAGGCTTAAGGATATTAAGCACAGCTAAGGACTTTGGCCTTGATCTAGCTAATGGTGTTTTAGGAAAATTAATCTGGCTGTGGTGTGAAGGGTAAATGAGGGTGAAAAAAACCCAGACGCAGCTAGGCCAACTGAGAATTTATCTTGATATTTAAGATATGCTTTGCTGATTAAAAGGAAAAGCTGGATGAAAAAAGAAAAAAAATAATTCGATGTCCACAAAATGTTCAAGGTCCTAAATCACAAAAAGCTTCAATCCTTTTTAGAAAAGGCAAGGTATTAAGACATTTTGAAATAATATAAAGATATTATCATCAATAAAGAGGCAGAGTTGTGTTCAATGAAGCATAAATTTCCCCACATAAATAGGAGTTATTTATAGGGCTGCATATTGAGAGGCCCATAATAATTTGGCCCCAAAGGGGTCGTATGTTGGTACAGAGATTGATACAGACAGATATTTCAATTTAATTTTTTCCAGTGACTGAGTTGGTTTATTTAATAAAAGAATTTGAAATCTTCATGCCCATCTAAAAATGGAATCTGGAATGTGAACTGACTTTCTATTTGGTTTATACTGTTACTCATTGCCATGCAATGGAAATTAAATATAGAAGAAAATCCAATAAGTAATTCATGAGTTATTTGCTTAGGAAGAATTATTTCCTAATCTGAGTTCAATGAGATCTCTTTTATTTTAGAATGGACAAAAAGTGTGCATGACAAATATTACTACTCACGCTTGGTTTTTATTATTCATTCTGGCTACCTGAAGAACAAAAGTGGTTCCTTGGACACTAATACACAGAATTTCCCCTCTAAATATTTCTGGCATAGTTTTCCTCTGTTGCATAGTAGTTTCTGAAGAAACATTAAATTGGGAAGAGAATTCAAAGGATTTCAGAGAGTGAACTATGTTATATCACTGAGACTGCATGTGTCTATACCATTTAAGGAAATCTTTTTTGTCCATGATATTTTGTTTTTGAATATTACCACTTGAAAACACATTCTTAGGCAAAATCTCAGCAACTCCTACCACCTTGGATTTCAGTCATCGTGGATACAATCCAAAAATTATCCTCCTTTTGAAGTTAGTATATTTGTAAAGTACAATTCTGTAATTATAGAAACTCAGGATGAGTAACTGTCATATAAATCAGAACCTAAGTAGAGTTACTTTATCTGTATAAACATAACCAATATGTCTTCATTCTCTAACTATATTTAGGCTTTGTTTTATATGTCTGAAGTTGAACATCATCTTTTCCATTTCCGCATTGAGCTTTGGTCAGATTTATCTTTATTTTCCCCGGTCAACCAGGCTTGACAATTTGGAACCATTTCTGGCTGTTCTCTGTCTTCTCCAATAGTAATGGCCAACACAGTGAGTGCTTATCAGGTACCAAATTCTTTGTTGAGCCCTTTACATAGAATGTTTAATAGCCTCACAACAGTTATTTTAAGTATATGTTGTTGTTATCCCCATTTTATAACTGGGAAAACAGTCTTACAAAGATTAGGTGACTTACCCAAGCTCACATAGTTAATAAGTGGTAAAGCCAGGACAGGAAGCCAGAAATACAATACAAGAGCTTATGCTCTTAACCAACTCTTCTACACTGGCCCCCCAATCACATCATCATGTTGATCTGTGGATTCGTTTATCCATTCATTTGTCCATTGATTCATTCATTCCATAAACACTTCTTAAGCGACTATTTTAAATCAGAAACTGTAGAAGGTGCTAGGAATTGATTAACACAAGGTCTATGTCCTAACATTGTGGGTAGCCAAACATATTCCCAGAAAATTAAAGCATGATTCAAGTGTTTTATGAAAGTTATTTTTGCTCCTTTTTCCAGAAATTTGAATGCTTTTGGCTGCAAATAACTGGAAACTTCACTAATGAAAGATTAAATACTATGGAAATTTACTTATATCACATAGGTAAGTTTACAGTTTGGCAATTTCAGGACCTATTCAGGGCTCAATGATGCCATTAAGAATTGTAACACTTTTAATTCTTCTGTTTCACTATCTACAGCATATCAGAGAAATCTCTCATGTTCACAGAATGGCTGCTGTGAACAGACATCATGTTCTCACACTACAGCATTTAAAACAGAAAGGAAGGAGACGAATAGAAAAGATTTTTCTCTTTATATCTGTTCTTTTTTCTATTAGGGAATTGTGCTTTCTTTCACCAGAAGCATCCAACAGATTGTTCCTTATGTCTCAGTGGACAGAACTTGGGTCACATACCTACCTCTACACCAATTTCGGACAGAAGGGAACAGTAGCTGGCACAATGCCTTCTTTTAAAAAAAAAAAAAAGCAGGGTTCTGTTAGCAAGGAGAAGGAGGGGATGACTTTAGGGTAGACAACCAATGGTGTTTGTCATACCCTTCTTCCAATATGAGTGCCAAAATAGAGGTATATAGAAAGTGCTGTGAAAAGCACAAAAAAAGAAATGTTTCACTCTGCCTAGGATAACTAGAGATGGCTTTTTAGAGAATGGGACATTTAAGCTGGCAACTTGAAGGTTAGGTAGGAGTTTTATCAGGCAAAGGACAAACATCTCAAAAATTAGGGATGTATGTACCTTCAAGACTATTTAATACAAACTCCATTCAACACTTGCATCTCCTTCACAGTAATTTCCAAATCTTCCTTATTACTTTCTATGATCCATGCCTCCAGCCAACTCAAAGCCAATTCATGTCTAACCTCCTTCCTTTGGCCAACAGTGATTATGTATGAAGAGGTCTAAGATAATATAAATGCAAGAACCACATTTTTTCCTCCCCATCAAATTTATTTTTGATCAAAATAGATGACAAAAGGACATAAGATAAACACTGTAAGTGGCCTCAAATATTTGTTTATTTCCTAGATACCTTTCTCCTTCTTCCCATCTTTCCCTTTTATTAGCTCCCTTACTCTCTTATTTTAGGGAATGCCAACATTGAAAAGCTAGAACTATTTTGACTTTTCTGATAGCAATGAAATAGAAACTGTAGGACACCCTGTGATAGAGACTAAAGAGTTCCATTTGCTCTTTATTCAGTATTAAAACTGTCTCAATTACCATTTCTGTATAACAAATTATCCCAAAACTTAATAGCTTAAAACAACAATAGACATTTATTGTCTCATACAGTTTCTGTAAGTCAGGAATTCGGGAGTAGCTTAGCTGGGTGTTTTTGGCTCAGGGTTTCTCATGAGGTTGTAATTAAGACAAGTGCTGTGGCTTCAGTGACCTGAAGGCATAAGTGGATCTAGAGGATCTGACTCAATATGAATCGCTTGCATGGCTGCTAGCAGAGGCTGCCATCCTCTATGTGACCTCTTTATAGAGTACTTGATATATCGTAGAGAGACAGGTTGAAGTAGCAGAGAAAACATGGATTGTTAGATGATGTTAGGATAACTAGATTACTATATGAAATGAATGTGATCCCTATTTTATGTCACATATAAAAAATACCATAAAGATTAAAGACCTAAATAAAAAATGTAAAATTATAGAAATAATAGAAGAAAATATAAGAGAATGTCTTTGAGAACTTGGGGTGGGAAAGGATTTCTTAAACAAGATCCTAAAAGCACAAAATGTAAGGTGAAAAAATAATGTATTTGACACTTTAAGCTGAGCATTTCTGTTCAACAGAGGATATCAGACATAAATTAACAGATGGGTCACAGACAAGAAGATATTTGTGATGTTTGATTATCTATAATAAATAATGGTCTTCTGCAGATCAACATGGGAAAAGCATGAAACACAATAATAAAATGGTAAGTGATTTGAATATACACATCACTGATGGGGAAAACTGAAAGACTAATAAGTTTATGCCTTCGAGGCTGCAGTGAGCTGTGATGATGCCACTACACTCTAGCCCAGGCATCAGAGTCAGACCCTGCCTCAAAAAAAAAAAAAAATTATGCTTCATTGAAACAGAAAATAGATTAGTGGTTTCTAGAGGCTGGGGAATAGGGGGAATGGGAAGTGACTACTAATGGATTTGAGGTTTCCTTTTGGCATGGTGTAAATGTTGTAGATTCAGTGGTGATTGTTGTACAATATTGTGACATATTAAAAAACCACTAAATTGTACACTTAAAAAATAAACTAAAAAATTAATGAACATACCCACTGTAGAAAATACATATAAGCAAAAAGAAATTTTTAAAAAATACGTTAAGTGAAAAAAATAAACAGATTGTCAATATCTAAGATGATATGCATAAATTAGAACATAAATATATAACACATCAAACACTGTATATTACTCAGTGATATATATATATATGTAAATATATATATAAAAATCAACGACATACATTAAATACAGTAACATGGGTGCCCAGGGCATGAGGGTGAGGGAGAGTAGAGTTGGAATGGGAACAGAAATGGGGAAAGAAGGAGAAAAGTATAAAATAAAATAATAAAATAAAATAGGAATGGGAACTGTGGTAGGCAGAATAGTGGTCCCTCCAAAGATGTCCATGTACTAATCCTAGGAAGGCGTGAATATGTTACCTTACGCAGCAAAAAGGACTTCAAAAGTGTGATTAAGTTAAGGATTTTAAGATAGAGGGGCTACCATAGATTATCAGGGTGGGTCCAATACAGTCACAACAGTCCTTAAAGATGGAAAAGGGAGGTGAGCCAGAGGAGGAGATGTAAGGATGGAAGCAGGGGTCAGAGTGATGCAATTGTTGGCTTTAAAGATAGAAGAGGTCCATGAGCCCAGAAATGCTGGCAGCCTCTAGAAACCATAAAAGTCACGGAACAGATTCTTCCCATGACCCTCCAGAAGGAAAGTAGTCTTACAGATCCTTGGTTTTAGGCCCATAAGGCCCATTTTAAACTTTTGACCTTCAGAACTGTAAGATAATAAATTTATGTAATTGTAAGCCATTACATTTGTGGTAATTTGCTAAAACAGCAGTAAGAAACTAATACAGGGACTTGAGCAGACCAAAGATAAAGCTCTGTTGAAACCATGGAGAATGAGTAACTCAATTCCCTAAACTGAAAGTCCAAAAAGAAAAAAGAAATCCCTCTTCCTCCATAAAAAATTAGCACTGGGGGAATTAACACTTCTCTTGTTAAAAAATTAGAATTAATTCATTCCTTGTTTGTTTTAAGAACTAACATGTAATGGCAATTATAACTTAAATTTTCATTAATATAAGTTCAACTAACCTCATTTAGAACACTCCACCTCACAACAGTAGAATATACATTCTTTTGAAGTATACATGAAACATTCTCCAGAATGGGCAATATACAAGGTCATAAAACAAGTGACAGTTCTCTGACCACAAATGGAATTAAATTAAAAACCAATAATAGAAGGAAATCTAGATAATTCTCATATAGTTGGAAATTAAACAACATGCTTCTAAATAACCTATAGGTCAAGAAGAAATCACCAGGGAAATTAAAAAATATTTCCTACTGAATGAACATAAAATCACAACATATAAAAATTAATGGAATGTAGGTAAAGCAGTATATATGGTCAATTTATAGCTTTAAAAAATTAAAAAGGAAGAAAGATTTAAAAATTAATAACCAAAAAATTAAGCTTCCACCTTAAGAAACTAGAAAAAAAGAGCCAAAGTCAGTAGAATGAAGAAATAATAAAGACCACAGCAGAAATCAATAAAAACCAAAGCAATAGAGAAAAATCAATGAAACTTATATTGATTCCTTGAAAAGATCTATGAAATTGATAAAATTTTTAGCGAAATGACCAAGACAAAAGAAAAAAGACAGAAATGTATGCCAAAAATTTGTCAACTTAGATGAAATGGGCAAATTTATAGACAGAAATGATCAAAGTTGACTCAAGAAGAAATATAAAGCTGAATAGATCTTTATCAAGGAAAGACATTAAATTATTTAATTAAGTTTTTTGAAAATATTTCTGTAAAGAAAAGTCTAAGCCTAGATGGCTTTACTGGCGAATTAATAATACCAATCCAACACAAACCTTTTCAATAACAGAAGAGAAGGGAACACTTTCCAGTTCACTTTACCCTGAAACTAAAGCCACAGAAAAAGATAATACAAGAAAACTATAGACCAATATTCTTCATGAAAATAAATGGCAACATTCTTAAAATAATAGCAAATTGTATCCACTATTGTATAAAAAGGATTATACACTATGACCAAGTAGGATCTATTCCAGAAATGTACTTTAGCTGAACATCTGAATATCAATTAATATAATATACAGATTAATAAAATAAAGCAGGGGTCAACAAACTATTGCTCATAGGTCAAATCTGGCATGCATTTTGTTTTTGTAAATAAAGTTTTATTGGAACATAGCCAAGCCCATTCATTTACATTTTGTCTATGATTGTTTTCATGCTGCAAAAGCAGAGTCGATTGGTTGCAACAGAGCTCATATGGATCACAAAGTAAAAAATATTTACTATAGAGCCTTTTCAAGAAAATTTTGCTGACCCTTAGAATAAAGGAGAAAGCCATATAATCATCTTAATAGACACAGAAAAAGCATTTGATAAAATTGAACTACTATTCATGATAAAACTCAATAAATTAGGAATGGAAACAAACATCCTTAATTTGATAAAAGGCAGCTATATAAACCTATAATTAACAAAATGATTTCTCCCTAAGATTGGGCCCAAGGGAAGGATATCCACTCTCACCACTTCTATTCAACATTGAATGGGAGGTTCAAGCCTGTGCAATAAGGCAAGAAAATAAGAAAATAAAAATCAACATACAATCAGCTAAAAAGGAAATTAAGAAAACAATTACATTCAAAATAGCACCAAAAAAGAATAAAGTATTCAGGAACAAATTTAATGAAAGAAATGAAGAATGTTTTACTGAAAATCACAAAACATTGTCAAAAGGAATGAAAAACCTAAATAAATGGATATATGCTCTGTGTTTGCAAATGGGAAGATTCAATATTGTTAAGATGTCAGTTTTCCCAAAATCAATCCATAGATTCAATGCAATTCCTATCTATATATCATTAGAGTTTCTTTTTTTAAAAAGTGATAAGATGATCTCAAAATTTATATTTTAAATCCAAAGAACCAAGAATAGCCAATATGATTTTGAAAAATAACAAAGTTCAAGGACTTACATGACCTAATTTTAAAATTGAGCATAAAGCCATGGTAATTAAGACTGTAATAAAGATAGGTAAACAGATTGAAGGAAAAGAATCAAGTTCAGAAATAAACCCATGCATACATTGTCAATTAATTTTGGATAATTCAGATGAGAATATGAACTAAAATCTTGCATAAAACCAACACCAACTTGATTTATTTGCCTACCTCTTTCATCAGGTTTTGCTTATGCACACGTCTGGCTGTTTCATTTAATCCTTGGTTCAGTGGTTCTCAAAGTGTGGTACAGGGACTGACTCTATTTTCATAGAATCTGCTAGGTCAAAACCATTTTCACAATAATTTAAATACAATATTTGCTCATTCTTATCATTCTCTCATGAGTGTACAGTGTACAGAGCCTACATGACATGCACATCACAACAGATTGAATACAGAAGCTGATAGGAGAATCCAGGTGTTTTATTAAGCCAGATATTAGATTCACTATGCCACTCTTCTAATATTGGGGAAAACATACTTTTTCTTCATGAAAATGTATTAACAATGTAATAGGTTTACAATTGATATTGTAAATGAGATGATAATTATTTTTTAAATTTCGGTTTTTATTTATATGATGATAAATATTGATAGAGAAAACCCACTGAACAAAAGCTCTTTGAGATCATCAGTAGTTTTTATGGGTGTAAAGTGTTCTTGAGATAAAGTTTAAGAACCATTGCCCTTGTCTACCTGCCAGTTGTAAGAACTCCTATTTACCACATTTGACAACAGAGGATTAGAAAGAGAATTGGAGTTGATCTTCTTTTAGGGAGAACTTATCTTGGTTGTAAAAATCATCTACTTCAAGATAAGTCTATAGCTTTTGGCCAGGATATCATTTAAAAATGCAGCAAATGTTAATATAGGATTTCTTTTTATTTATCTTGGTGATGTTTAGTGGAAACAGACACATTCCTAGTAAAAGGAGGGGCATAAACATGGACAGGAATTTGGAGCAGTGTCTAGCATAAGAGTAAGCCCTTAATATAAGTAGTGATTTTACTATTTTATTATTAGACAACGGCAGAACTTATTCATTTATTTATTCAACAAATGATTTATTGAATGATTACTATTAGGTCATTAAATGTCTGATTTCAAATCAAAAGTTTAGTTTATTATATCTCAAACAAGAAGCAGTACAATTAATCAAAGTATACACCTAAACTGTCGACACAGTTTTGCCATCGTAAGGGTAGCTTGCTTGTGCCAGCAGCAAAGAAGCCTAGAGAGTGAGTGGTGATGAAATCATGAAAAGTGTTTTCCACAGCTTGTTGAGAACTGAATATTTTTACTTGCAAGAAGCAGTCCAAAGCCTGGAAGAAGTGGTAGTCAGTTGGTGCAAGGTCTTGTGAATATAGCGCATCACAGAGAGTTTCCAAGTCCAGCTTCTATAGTTTGAGCAGTGTTGTTTTTTGTGACGTGTGATCTTGCAAGAGAATTGGCCTGTCTCTATTGATCAGTCTCACCTGCTTAATTACAAACATCCTCATCATTTCATCCATGTCGTTGTAGTAGACATCCGCTGTAATTGACTGACCAGGTTTTATGAAGTTGTAGTGGATAATACCAGCGCTGGACCACCAAACACGCACCATTAACTTTTTTTTGATGAATATTTAGTTTTGGACTGCGTTTCAGCACTTGATCTTTATCCAACCATTGTGCCAAATGCTTGTGGTTGTCAAAAAGAATCAATTTTTCATCACAGTTAACAATACGGTGTAGAAATGGTTTGCCTTTATGTCATTACAGCAAAGAAAGGCAAACTTCCAGATGATTTCTCCTCTGGTGCTTGTTTAATTCATGCGGTACTCACCTATCCAATTTCTCTACCTTGTCAATTTGTTTTAAATGGTCCAATATTGTTGGAATAGTTATGTCAAACCTTGCTGCTAATTCACGTGTAGGTTGAGATGGATTCGCTTCCACTACAGCTTTCAGCTCATCATTCTCCACGTTGGTTTCAGGCTACCCACATGGCTCCTTTTCAAGATTAAAATCACCAGAATGGAACTTCTCAAACCTCTGAGGTACTGTGCGTTCATAAGCCATATCCTTCCCAAACACTTCATTGACATTTCAAGCTGTCTGCATTGCATTGGTTCCACCATGAAACTCATATTCAAAAATAACACTAATTTTTGACTTATCCATGATTTCACAAAAATCGCTCTAAAAAAAATCTGAAAGATAATCGCAAGCCAAAACGTGTGTTTGAAAGAATGAGGATGTACTTTCACAATTTAAAAAAAGAAAGCGTCAAAGTGAAATGTCAGAGATATCAACTGTCAAACTTAAGGAAATCGGACATTTCATACTTAATAACCTAACATGCCAGGCTCCATGGCTGGCATTGGGGATTCAATGATAAGCAAAACATAAACAGTTCTGCCTTCAAAGACTTTATAGTCAAGTAGGAAAGGCAACAGAATAAAAACTTAAATAAATACATAATTATGAATTGCGGTAATTGCTTTAAATGAAGTGATGAGTAGATAAAGGAGATTTGACTTGATTTTCAGAGTCAGAGGAAGCGTCTCTGAAGAAGTGCCAGTTGATGTGCACTTTGAAAACTGAGCAGGAGGAGGTAAGAAAACACAAAGGAAGGAACAGCATTCTGAGTATATTCAAAGGCCCTGTGGCAGAAACAGAATAATGAGGCCAATGTGGCTGCAGCCCCAAAGAGCCAGCGTTAGAGTGGTGAGGAATAGTAGTAGGTAGAGCCCAAAGTTTCACGGATTGATAGGTTTGGCCAAGAATTTTATATCTTTGTCATGAGGTCAGTGCAGAATCACGGAGATCTAGGAAAACAGGGTGTGACAGTAATAGATTTGTATTTTTGAAAGATGACTGGCAGCTGGAGTGTAGTAGGATGAAAAGGGTGAAAAGCAAAGAGACTATAGGGCTAAAGCAATATCCAGGTGAAAGGTGATGGAAGCTTGGAAAGGTGATGGCAGTGGACAACCAAAGAAGTGGATGAATTTGGGATGTATTACCTGGTGATTAATGGAAAGTTTAACTAGCACAGTAAAAGCAAAAAGTCAAAGTTAAGATCAACTAAAGGGGTTACCGAGAAGTAGCAAAATTTGCCCCATTCCCCCTTAGCAAAGACCCAAAGCCCCTGGTGATGCTCAGGGCCAATCGTGTATTGCAGCTGCGCAAAGCACGTGCACAAGGCCCTGTTCCCCAGCTGGAGTACGAGGCTCAAAACTTCATCTCAGAGAGGTCGGTGGCATGGAACCTGACCGTTTCCCAAGCAACGCCATTGTCCGGGGCTCCGGGCGGGGAGGAGTAACTAAGGACAACGGCCGGAAGAGAACTCCGGAAGAGAGGGAGAGTCAGAGGGGGAAAATGGCCAACACGCGCCGCAGGCCCGGCCACCACGGGTGATTCGAAAGCTCCGCACGAGGCGAGAGCGGACGGCGGGAGGGGCCGGAGAACGCGCTTGTGATTGGCAGGCCGGTCCAGGGACGCTTGTGATTGGGCAAGGCCGAGATGGAGGGCTTCGTTTTGAACCGCGTAGGGTTCTGGGTAGCAAAGGTCTTAGAAGGGTCTTAACCGAAAGGGGGAGGGGGAAGGCCGCCAACAAACGGCTTAGCTCACAATCCCAGCTGGCACAGAGGCCGGGGCGTCCCCCTCCCCCCATGGAGAGAGCCAGGCCTGAGCTGCGACCTCAGCCGCGCCAACTGCCGCGGGTGACCCCGCCGCGTCCGCTGCGTCCCGCTCCGCCCCCGCTGCCGGTCGAAGGTACCTCCTTTCGAGTAGCGACCGTCGAGCCACCCCCGTCGCCGCCCGCCCCGTGCGCGGCCTCCATTGCGGCCGTGGCTTCGTCGTGCGGCGACGCCCCGGCGTCGGGTGTACAGCCCGTGGCACGGCGGCTGCTGCAGGTGAAGCCGGAGCAGGTGTTGCTGCTGCCGCCAGCGCCAGCACTGCCTCAGGCCCGGGACGACAGCGTTGCTTCCTCGCCCGCGCAGGCGCGGCTAGTGCCACTGAGGCCCGAGCTGTTGCTACTGCAGCCACCGCCCGCATCCGAGGGCGTCCCCTGCAGGCCCGAGTTGTACGCGGTGCAGCCCCGGGAGCTGCACGTTAAGGTCGAGAAGCATGAGCCAGGTCCCGGCTCCGACCCGTCGGTGGGGCCTCGGAGGGCTGTCGAGGCGGGCTCCAGAGCCTCCAGGGCGGCCAAGGTGGAAGGCCCTGGGCTGGCCCTCGACAACCGCAGCGGGGACGCGAAGAAGGACAAGCTGGAGGCAGAGGAGGTCATGAGGGACACGGGGAGCGAAGGCAAAAGCCTGGCGGCTATCCGAGAAGAAATCATCAAAATGGAGGAGCCCGAGAGACTCCGCGAGGACTGCAGGCTAGGCATGGAGCCCGCGTCCAATGGCCTGGTTCATGGCAGCAAAGAGGTGATCTTGGCCCAGCCGTCCAGCGCCTTTGGGCCACACCATCAAGACCTCAGGATCCCTTTGACTCTGCACACCGTACCCCCGGGGGCCCGGATCCAATTTCAGGGACCTCCACCTTCAGAGCTGATAAGATTGACCAAGGTCCCGCTGACACCAGTGCCTATTAAAATGCAATCCTTACTGGAGCCTTCTGTAAAAATTGAAACCAAAGATGTCCCACTGACCGTGCTTCCCTCAGACGCAGGTATTAGACAGCAGGGAAATCTGGTTTTCAAAACTTCGTCTATGTTGCCCCGTAGCTGACATGTCAGCAGTTCAGAAGCCTAAACTAGAAAAATAAAATCATGGAACTGATTCTTTTAAGGGCAAAGTGTGCACAGGTATCACTTCTGATTGACTTGTACATATACAAGTAAAATACACTAACATGTTCAAGATTACCAAACATTTTTTAAAAATCTGTATTTTAAGGCCCAGTAAATGATGAGATTTAGATATGACTAATTTTTATACACAAAAATAGAAATATTCTTTCTAGACAGCACAAAGCGTTAAGTTTATATGCTACAAATAATCAAGATTAAAAATATCGTATTATAGTAGCTCAATACTTTTACATTTATCGAGAAATAGAAGAAGCAATGGTGTTTAATGAAAAAAGTTATAATTAAACGGGAAAGTTGATACCAATTATGGAGATCATCTTTAAAAATGAGCAGTAAACATTTTTCTAGGAGAAAATAATACATAATTAAATATAACACCTTAGTATTCTTCTAAAAACTAAAGACTTACAAAATATAGAAAATGAAAATATTGTAGAATAAGCTAGAAAAATTGTTTTAAAAGAAATAACTGTAGTTACAGCAGTAACAACTACACATAAATATGTCTATCCAATATTTCTAAACTTATAGTTAGCAAATTTTTATCTTAAGATTTAGTTCAGACAGAACACTGCCAATGAATGTCTTGGAAAGTCGTATTAATCTTTGGTTCATGTTTTCATTAACTTTATTGTTTTTGTTCTTATTTTCTTTACTGACTCATCCTCTCCACTCTACCCTCTTGCTTTTATCTTTGGTAGTTTTAGACTTTGTTTTCATTTTCTAAAAGAAGGAAATAGCTGTCTTTATACTCCGTGTTTCATCCTTAACATTTTTAAAAATTTTTTTAAAAATCTGTTAGGATTATCAGGTAATCCTAAAAGAAACAATATAAGAACTTTATAGACAGTTATTTTTGATGAATCACGTAAGAAATGTGAATTTAGCCAATGTCCTTTATTGTAATTTCAACTGGCTCTGTGACTTTCAAAGAGCCACTTTTATTATTTTTCTCTTATTTTTCTCCCAGAATATGAAAATAGTGTTCATGACTCACCTTGGTAGGAGCTTCACCTTCACAGTGAAACACAACCAATATAGTAATATTAATATAATATTATAAATATGTTTGCTCAAAAGGACACATCATCACCATGTAAATGAGTTCCTTTAAACATATAGGGAGCACCTACATAGTGCTAGGATTATAGTCATGAATAAATCATAGTTCCTGCCCCCTAATGATAGAATATTTTTACTAGGAAATAAACTATTAATAAATGTTAATTATTGTTAGATATATTAATAAAGCTCAAACAAGTAATAAGCCAGCAATTTACTGTGTCTTCAGCATTATAACTTCCATAATATCTTCAATAATATTATTCTGTTTGAGGAAAAGGAATCATTCTAAACTACAGTTTAGAATGCTGAGTTCAGGGGTTATAAGGAATTCTGGAATATTGGCAGTTCTTTGGCTATCATGAAGTGTATATTTTCTCCAGATATTTAAAAAATAAGTATAGCTGGAGATACACTTCACTTTAAAATTGTGTGTGTGTGTGGCACATTAATTTAGTCTCTTAATTTTTGTCATGTAGGAATACCAGATACTCCCTTCAGTAAGGACAGAAATGGTCATGTGAAGCGACCCATGAATGCATTTATGGTTTGGGCAAGGATCCACCGGCCAGCACTAGCCAAAGCTAACCCAGCAGCCAACAATGCAGAAATCAGTGTCCAGCTCGGGTTAGAGTGGAACAAACTTAGTGAAGAACAAAAGAAACCCTATTATGATGAAGCACAAAAGATTAAAGAAAAGCACAGAGAGGAATTTCCTGGTAATCAAATGAAATGAACAAAGCCTTTTTTAAATTTCTTTTAAATTTATTTAGATAAAGATTAGGTTAGGTTGAGATGGAAAGACAAAAATGTGTAATTTTTTTCTAATCTGATATGTGCAATAAAGAAAATAATGACTAATATTATAGTAATGATTGAAATGATATTGGGTGTAAGTTTCCTTAAGTAGAACCAAGTAAGGGGATATCTGGTCTCATATTTACCAATTAATACAAACCAGGGGACATACCATTTTGTTGTGATTTTGACTAAATATATAGAAATAGAAATTTAATGAAGGTAAATTTCAGGCTTCTAGGCTATAATTTTACAAATATACTAGAAGTGTTAATCATAGCAAAGAAAAAGATATGAAGTATACACTTAAAGTTAATGAGAAGGGCTGGGTGCCGTGGCTCACGCCTGTAATCCTAGCACTCTGGGAGGCCGAGGTGGGTGGGATTGCTCAAGGTCAGGAATTCAAGACCAGCCTGAGCAAGAGTGAGACCCAGTCTCTACTAAAAAAAAATAAAAAGAAATGATCTGGATAACTAAAAAAATATATATATATAAAAATTAGCCGGGCATGATGATGCATGCCTGTAGTCCCAGCTACTTGGGAGGCCGAGGCAGAAGGATTGCTTGAGCCCAGGAGTTTGAGGTTGCTGTGAGCTAAGCTGACACCATGGCACTCTAGCCGGGGCAACAGAGCAAGACTGTGTCTCAAAAAAAAAAAAGGTAATGAGAAGGATTAACACCATGCTCCATTTTAATATTACACAGTGATCAGAACATAGTCCTGGCTTCTGATTGATAGATTTATCCCCTTTATGATGTAGTATAAAATGAGTCTTGTTTCCTCTCCAGCAGTAAGGACATTGAGATTAAACTTGGAAAAATGCACAGCATTTGGCCAACATGATTGTGCATGGTAGGAAAAATTTTTTCCTACAATATGAGCAGAGAGGTTCTAGGAGGGAAGGTCAGAGGCAGCATCTGCAGGGAACCAGTGATTCTTCCAGTTAGTTATACGGTGGCTACAATTGCCATAGCTCCACCATTCTGACTTTGGAAGGAAATTGAGTTGTTTGTGGGCTTGGAGAAGGCCAAGTCTAGGAGAAGAGTGACTCTTCCTGAACTAGGCATAAAAATAGTGACTGGTCATTAGGGATTATCGCATTGTAAGATTAAACAATTGTGTCTTATAGAAAGTGAGGAAACAGGAGGAGATGAATAATGTCATAGTGGGGAATCATTTTATAGGTAGAGGAAAGGCTTTGGGATTCAAGCTCAGTGGCTTTGATGTTAATTCTACAACAGATTCAGTTATGTGTCATTGGAGTTAAGACATTTGATCTTCCTTTCAATTATGGGTTACAACACTGGCCACAAGTTAGGAGCTATATGGATTTGTATGTTAAAATACACAGTGAAGTCATTCACAGAAATAGCGTATCATAGAGCTGCAAAAGATACTTTAGACGATAACTTATTTTCTAAAAAACTTTAAAGTGCTTGTATTTTTAGTATGAAAAGAACTATTTAAAGGTTAAATAGGGTCTATACATTTATATTAAAAGTAGTTTATCTTCTTCTATAGGTTGGGTTTATCAGCCTCGTCCAGGGAAGCGAAAACGCTTTCCTCTAAGTGTTTCCAATGTATTTTCTGGTACCTCACAGAATATCATCTCTACAAATCCTACAATTTATCCTTATCGCTCACCTACCTACTCTGTGGTAATTCCCAGCCTACAGAACACCATCACTCATCCAGTTGGTGAGTTGGTTTTATTGTAGATTATTATTTTTTTGATAACTGCATGAAAATTTACCTTTTCAGTTGAAATTTTCTTTCTATTAGATTTAAGAATTTGGAATAATAATATTAAGGAAAAAAATCAAGACGAGAGATAGTGAGGACATTAAATTGTAAAAGGAAAAATTTCAGTAGACATCAAAGCAGTTGGTTTGCCAGAGTAGCAAATAATCCATGCCTAAAACCTCAGACCTTTTAAGCAAATCAGGATGAGCCCAGAGATTAGACAGATAATGCAGGAAATGACTGAGGTAATTCAATAGGAAATAGGAGTGTCTTTTTACTATCAACATAAAAGAATGCCTTGCTAATAGAGTATGAGGCATCCTGTCCTGGAACTTAGTAATGATACTGATCTGTTAAGACCATTCTCTCACTGCTCTAGAAAAGCAATGGAAGTAATCTATTTTCTATCAAATGTTTGTTTGACTCATTATATTGTTTCTCCCTAAATTTCTCCTCCATTATCAGTTCTTTACGGCATTCCTGTTTGCCGATTTTAAGAACCAAAAATTGAGAATCTAGTATCTTAAAAACTTGTTATAGAGCTATCTGTCATTGGTTTGTTTTGGAAGAACCTATGTTAACCATCTTTCAGAAAGAGCTTTATACAGTAGCTACTTGCTATCCCTTGTCTTAAATTGTTAGGACAAAGCTACTTAAAACCACTGTTCTTTCCAATTTCTACCTGCTCAGATCCTTCTGGTAATGAAGCCACCCCACTGAGCTGAGAGGTTTAGATATTTTGGAAATTGACTTTTTAGAATCTTATGCATTTTCATATTTTTTATGTATGATTTTAGCAATCAGTAGCAATAAAGCCACATTCGTGATATCTAGGCTAAAGAGAAAGATGCGGAAAGCTGATCCTATGGCCCTGTTGTCTCCCAGCACAGTCAGGCACTCTCCCCTTTCACTGTTTGTTCTAATAATCAGTCATTTGTCCTATACCAGATCTTCCCAGCACATTTTTATCCCATTAAGATATGCAGTCAATCTTTTTGAAATCCGGCAGTGTAATTTGGTATTCTCCCGTTTCGGTGAATATTTCTGAGTAACATTCCTAGTGCTACATTTGCATGCCTGCCTACCCGCTGCCTCTACTACCTAATATTTATTAAGTATCTATTTGAGCTAACCTCTACTAGGAACAAAATATAAAAATGTTTTTATTGTCTCTGCCATCTAAGAGTTCAGAAGGTAGTTGTAGAAATGATAGATACAAATACGACTGCTTTCACTATTTCTTTCATAGAATCTATAGTACCTTTGTTAGCTGGTATTATTTTTATGCCCAGTACATTATGCTTACTCTGTCTCTCATATTTAATACCATATCCCAAGCTTTTCTTCTGTTTCTAGTTTCTGAAACTGCTTATAGGATGATAGTCCAGAATTCTCTTTAGATATCTTTGACCACATGTCTTCGATGCCAGTTGTGCCCCTATCACCACTTTATATTAGTATTCAAGTTCATGTAAAGGCTTTTGGAACTTTTGTAAGAAGTATATTTATTTCAGCTTGACCTTTAAATGTCACTTTGTACATATATGAATTTTCTGGTTCAATTATTTTGTTGTTCTACATTTTATCTCTCAAGTCTGTAATGGGTTTTCCTTATTATATCTTAATTCAGTTAATATCTTTCACTTTTCTGTACATTCTCTATAAATTTTTTTAGCTCAAAAAATATTTACTAGTATTTTAATTTTTTGGTAGTAGACATGCCATTTTAGTTTACCCATCTTTTCTTGCTTAAAACAAAACAAAACAAAACAAAAACTTGCATGATTCTGTTATAATCCAAAACAGGTAGGCTTGTTCCAGCCTTGGGTCCATTTCAGCAGAGTGGTTTGTCCATAAGAAA
>CAUYSK010076901.1:0-10107 GCA_963575035.1 Avahi laniger | reverse complement strand
AAACTCAGAATTTCTTTCCCAAAAATATCAAATCTATTTAAAAGAGATTTTAAAGAGGATGTTCCATTTTTTAAGGCATGTCTGACAGTAATAATACTCTTTTTTTCTTCTCTCTTTTTTTTTTTTTTTTTTTTTTTGAGAAAGTTTCCACTCTATTGCCTGGGCTAGAGTGCCATGGTGTCAGCCTAGCTCACAGCAACCTCAAACTCTTTGTCTGAAGCGATCGTCCTGCCTCAGCCTCCCGGGTAGCTGGGACTACAGGTGTGCACCACCACACCTGGCTAATTTTTTCTGTTTTTAGTTGTCTGGCTACTTTCTTTCTATTTTTAATAGAGACAGGGTCTTGCCCTTGCTCAGGCTGTTCTGAAAACTCCTAATCTCCTGCCTTGGCCTCTCAGAGTGCTAGGATTACAGGCATGAGTCACCATGCCCAGCCGGGACACTAATGTTTATAGCAGCTTTTATTTGTACTAGCCTAAGCCTAGAAACAATCCAGATGACTCTCAACAGGTGAATGGATAGACCTATTGTGTTCATCTATACCATGTAATACTAAGCATCAATAAGAAGGAATGAACCACTGACAGATGTGACAGCACACATGAATCTCAAAATAATAATTCTGAGTATGGAAGCCAGAGAAAAGAGTGTATACTATAGAATTATATTTATATAAAATTCTAGAAAATGCAAACATTAACCTAGAATAACAGAAAATGGATTGGTGGTTGCCTGAGGGCGATTGCCTAAGTGGAGTTGGGGGAGGGAGTCACAAAGGGCCACAAGGATTCCTTTGTGGCAATAGATAGAATCACTATCATGATTATGGAGATGATTTCATGGGTCATAAGCTTATAAAATTTCATACTTTAAATATTTATTTTTATATGGTAATTATGCTTCAATAAAACTATAATAAAGAAAAAAATAAATATATATACAACCCAAAAACTCATTTGCAAATAACCCTGATGAAGAAGAAAAGGTATGAGCCCGTGACTAATCAAGAAATATACAAATTAATTGATACTTACAGGTAAATATAAATAATTTCAGTGAGAGTACATATTATAGAGAAATAGCAAACATTAGCATAAAAGCAAAAATATTGCTTGGTTTC
This sequence comes from Avahi laniger, assembly GCA_963575035.1. Classification (NCBI taxonomy): domain Eukaryota; kingdom Metazoa; phylum Chordata; class Mammalia; order Primates; family Indriidae; genus Avahi; species Avahi laniger. The sequence goes on along the minus strand of CAUYSK010076901.1, from coordinate 8,987 downwards.
ATAAATCTCAGAATTAGCTGAGGGCTAAGAATATTGGTAAGGTCAAGAAGAATACTTTCTTTTTTTTTTAATAATTCCTATTTTTCTGAAAACACAGGAAAAAAATGTTCATTTTCAAAGAATAAGAAAATGCAAGGAACTGTCAGTTTTCTAAGGCTATATGTACATATAGACATATTATAGTAATCTATATTTTATGTAGACCATGAATATATTTTCTATAAGTAAAATAAATCTAAAATTATTTTTAATAATTGTGCAGTGCTATTCATTATTGTTGTACCATAATTTCATTTTCCATGTTGTCTTTACAGATATTAGGTGAACCCCCTTGATTAAAAATATGCTTCTGTGAACATTTTTGTACATAAATTTTATCATGTTTAATTCGTACATACATATTTTCAATCAGTGAATATATACGCTCTTAATAAATGCCACCGTCATCTTTGTCTGACTGTTCTCAACTCTTGGCTCCACGCCTGCCCTGCCTCTGGCCATCATGATTCATCTCACTTTGCAGCCAGACTGATCTTTTAAATACATAAATCAGATCATATCATTTGCAGGTTAAACTCCAAAGTGCTCTCAGTGTAACTAGAGTAAAATACAAACATCTTTCTGTGACCTAAAATAACCTACGTGATCTAGTTTCACTTAACTTCTCTAATCTTATTTTTTTTCACTCTCTCCTCTCTTCTCCCTCCTCTTTTTTTGTTTTTTTTTTTTCTTGCAGGAAATGAGACTTTCTTTCTGTTCTTTTTGCAAGAACAGAAAGTATGCCAGCTCATTTTACTCTCAAGACTTTGTACATGCTTTTACTTGTGCTTGGGAAGCTCTTCCCTCAGATCTTTTCATAGTTTGCTCTTTACCGTATTTTAGATCTCAAGTCAAATATCCATCTCACTCCCTTTCCTAAACACTGCTGCAACCCTAGCATGTCTCTCATTTTTATCTTTATCAAAGCACTTATCAAGGTGAACTTGCCTCTGTGTTTAGACCTTAACGCACGCTCTCCCCATCCCCAGCACCTGCTCCCCCACTGTCATTTAAGCTCCTAAGGTCAAAGATTTAGTCTGTTTTTTTCATTCCTGTTATCCCGGCATTTAGACGAGTGCTTGACAAACAGTGAATTCCCAGAAAATATTATTCAGATATTCAACAAGCATTAACAAATCTGTAATTTTTAAGGGTTCTTTTTTTTAAAATGAGTATCATAGTTAAATAACAGTTTTGTATAAGTCGGTCAAGATATAGAAATATCATCAGCCAAACAGATTTTCAATAAAAAAAAAATTATAAACCGGTTTAAGAGAACTACAAAGACAAAAAAGAGACACTGAGCTATCGCAGAAGGAAGCACCTCTATGACTGGGGAACAAAGAAACCAGGTTGGAATCATTAAATTGCAGAAGATCGCAGGAGGAACCCTATGGACTGAGCCTTAGATCTCTGAGGAAGGGGGTGATGCTCAGCTCACGCTCCCTACGCGATGCCACAGAATGACTCCTGGGAACGTGGAAAGACTGAAAACTGGAATCAGCTGCTGCTGCTAGAATCAACTCTGATGCTGCAAGAGTGAAGAAGTGTTGTCCTGGTGATCGTGCCAGGAATAGGAAGCAAACAGAAGTAGCATGTCCTTCTTCCACCTACAGCCGCCTTCTGTGCATTCCTGTTGGAAGAACCTAACAGGAACCAGCTATCAAAGGAGAAATGTGGTTTGCAAAGTTCCAGCCCCAGCCTCCCAAAGCAGAGCATACAAGTGTCAGTTTAAGATGAGATCAATAGTTTAATAACCAAAATATTCCCTAATCCAAATATATTTTAACTAATATTTCATTTGGGAAATTCTTAGAATTTTCTTAATGAATTTTAAAACATTAACATTATTTTAAATACTTCATATATTTTAAATTAATTTTGTTAAAAGTTTTGAAGTTTTGTTCTGTTTAAACATTTTTTCTACAGTTAGCCATCTGTCGTATTACTACTTATTGAATAATTCTGTCTCTCTTCACTATTTAAAATTGCATCTTTATCAAACCCTAAATTATAATGAAGGCAGAGAGAGAATGATTTTGGGTTAAGTTTTCTACTTCCCTGTTCTGTTTTCTGATATCCTGAAATCTTCTTTTCTTCCAGTATTTCTGTGTCACTAAATGACACTATTCTAGTTAAAAACTTGAGTGTCATCTCTGACCGCACCCTTTGTGCTTTCCTTTCCTGTCTTTGTTTCTAATTTCCTGGAATCCTTGGCTCATCTTTAATCTGTTCTCTCACTGCAGCAGGGGTAATTTCTACAAAACACAAATTGGACCATGTTGTTTTTTCACTAACAATGTTTTAATGGCCTCCTCTTACTCTTAAGGACACATTTTAACATGTGTGACCAGGACTAATATTGTCTGTCCGGTACTTACTATCATAGTTCCACATTGCACTGTACTTGCTTTGGTTTACTGTATTTTAACTAGACAAGATTTGTTCACTTACACCTGCTTATTTTCCACCACAGCCAGATTCTTTGCTAATGTGTCACCTCTGCCTGAAAATCTTTACCCACCCCAACCCTCTGCAGCTAGGAACCTCTTCAACTTACTTTGGGTCTTAAGTATATTGTCTCTTTCTCAAGGTAATTTCCATGATATTCCTGATTTGATTACACTCCTCTTCTACATATTAACCTTCAGAGTGCCACATTACTAATCTCCCTCTGCAACTCAACACTATGTTCTGTGCAGGCAGTGTTGTGGCTCACACATTTTATCAGTGGGGTACCTGCCATATACTGATAACTCAATAAATATGTACTCAATAAATTAACAGATAGATACCATGTATTATTAGGGTGTGTGTGTGTGTGTGTGTGTGTGTGTGTGTGTATCTCCAATTATTTGTTTGTTTTACTTTCATTCTAAAAATTATTTGTAATATACATTTTATGTTCTGCATATTTTATTTCATTTATTAATAGATATTTTATATTTTCTATTGCTATTTTAAGTGCAACTACTTCCATTTTATTTTCAAATGAGTTGTGATTTTTTTTTGGATTCTAACAGTATTTTAAATGAACTTCCTGGGAGAAAGATATTTTTTAAATCTATAATTACTTCTGCAAATAATAGTGATAATTTCCCTCTTTCTTTCAAATATCTGTTTCTCTTATTAGGTTTTTCTTGATTACTGTCTAGAGATTCCAGAAAAATAAATATGTAATGATAAGCATCATTATGGCCATTCTTACAGTTTTAAATACATTTTTCAGTAACATAGAGAAAGATTATGCTACACTAATAAGTAGTATAAAAGAAATGGAACTGTTAAATTTCAATTTTATACTTACCATGTCAGAAATACTACCCTTCCTGGAATGCTACCATTTTATCCCCAGACTATGTTATACATTTTTTCCTCAAATTCGTATATTCATAAATTTCTCTTCCTTTTAATGCATAATACACATAATTTAGTTTATTGTTATCTACCTTGTGTTTTAGCAAGTTCCAGGATAGCACACAGGACTCTGGAATAAGACTGCTTAGATTTGAATCCTTGATCCACTTTTTATTAGTTTTATGACCTGGGCAAGTCATTTGATTTCTCTGTGACTCATTTCCTCGTCTGTAAAATAGTATAAGAATAAAATGAGTTAGTATACAGAAAATATTTAAAAATCTTGTAGATTCACAAGGCTATTATTTAGGATTTTAAAAGCATGCAACTGAATAAAGAATTACAGAATACTGGATATAAAATTATGATACAAGGAAGTCATCATTTTTATCATTTAAAATTAAAAATGTATCTATTAGGTATTAAATAATTACTTTTATATAATTAGTACTGCCTTAATATATATTAATGGAATTATAAATGAAAAAGCTATATGAAAAACATATATTTTAGTACAACTTCTGCTTATTTTATCAAAGGACAGTTGCATGTAAATGAAAGTTGCAAATAGTTGTGATTTATTCTTAGCAGTTCAGTGATGTGAACAAGACTTAAAATTTATCAATCAGTGAAAATTTTGAGAGCCAGTTAAAAAAATGTGGCCCTTTAATTTTCATAAAAGATTAGCCACTGAAGGGGAACATGAAAAAATCAAGATGTAATAGGTGAGAGCAACCATACTAGATGTACTCTCATCCTAAGAGATAATCTTGAGTATGTGGACTATCTCCCAAATCCAATCAAGATGACCAGAGTATCCTCACGAGGAAAAAATAATCATTAAGCTTAGAAAATGCTGTAGCCAAATCATTGTATGTTACCCCTCACAAAATTTTCTGATTACAATTCAGCCCCTTGCACATTTATAGCAGGCTGGGATGCCAAGAAGGATGAATACGAGAATTCCATTTCCTTGAAAAGCAATGACATAACCCTCATAGCAAAACTAATATATTGCCTATTGGCTTAAATCTAAGTCTCTCATGTGTTTTTCATTGAGAGTTGGCCTATAAGCCTGGTTGATTAAAATATATACACACACACACACACATATATATTAATTACTGATTTGAAAATTAAAGAAGCCAAGTCAAATTTTATAATAGCTATTTGGGGTAAACCTAAGATAAATCACTAGCTTTGAACATATTAAACCAATATTAAATTTATCTGTATATTTGTTTATGAGGATATGCATTTATAACCAGCTTTACATAATCTATATACTATATCCAAACATGCCTTGCTATTCCTGATATCATTAAGAAAATTCTACCAATAAGGGAGGATCCTACTTTCACGAAAATCTCAGAAGTGCATTTCTCAGAATTAAAGGCTTTGACAACATTAGTGAGGGTTTTAGTGCGTTATGGACAGCATGAAAGGTGTTATCTAAGAAATATTATATAACTAGCGTTTTAAAAAAGGAGCTGTATTAGAACATTTTATCAAAAATCTTATTTTATCTTCTCCTTTTCTCCTATAAGAAGAATTTACCTACAAGGGCAGTTTGATCCATTAAAGAAAATGATTACTACTTAAAAAAATTACTGAAGTTAGAGGGGAAATTTTACAACCTAGAAAATTATAGATCTAACAGGTAAAACAGTCAAAATTTTGGAAGGTTTAAAATACACAATTTATGAACTAATCTAATATATATTGTAAATAATACTGCTCTGGCACCCAAAATACATTGAAAATAAACATTCTTTCAAAGATGCATGGAACATTTGCAGACAATTATTGCTTCTGGGTTGCAAAGAAAATATCACCAAATTATAAAATATCAATTCCATGTAGAAGAACATTCTTTAACCACAATATAAAATTAGTAATTCAATAATAAATACATGCTCTCAAACCTATAGATCTAAAACATAAAAATGAATGTTATGAAGAGTGAATGAGTAAAATACATCATTAATTTCTATAAACCAATCATGATTGAATAGCAGCAGGATGTAAAATTCGATGATGTTAAATAAGAGCTTAAAGGGAAACTTATATTTTTAAATGTATCTTGAAAATAGGTAATATTAAAAATTAATAAGCACCTTCCTAAATATGGTGAAAAACAATATTACCAAGCCAAAATATTAGAGAGAGAAATTAACAAAAATTTTAAAAAAAGTCAAAGATAAAACAAATACCCATAGAGACAATAACCAAAACCAAATGCTAAATATTTTTCAAAAAAATCTTAGTAGAAGAAAACATTGGTGATTATTTAACTGATTTATAATTAAAAAGTATAAAAGCAGTGTAAGAAATCACAAAAGATACTTCACAAGCTTGAACTATACTCATCCTGAAAATCTTGCAATTTCAAATATTATAAGTTTTAAATACCATTAAGGAAATTGGAAAATATTTAGCATATATGAAAAAGACAAAGGCAATTCTTAGACAAAGATATAAACTTAAAAAGTGAATTCAGGACATAAAGTTGTTCACAAAAAGGAGATAAAGTTAAAATTTTAAATAATTGTTTAAATTAAAAAATTACAATAATACATGAGAGTTTTACATATGCAATAGGCAAAATTATATGAAAATAGAAATAAACGGTGAAAGCCAATAAGTGTACTTTGTATGAGCATTCTTATAAGCTTAGGAATTTAAATTGAGCAAGATATTATGAAAATCACTTTAGCAAACTATATTTAGATTTATAAGAAAATTCAATAATATATGATTTATACTGGGATTCCCTTTCTATTAATCTATTAAAAAAAAACAACAGAAATTCTTTCTTTCTTTCTTTTTTTGAAACTGGATCTTGCTATGTTGCCCAGGCTGAAGTGCAGTGGCTATTCATAGGTGCTCCCATAACCCAATACAGCCTCCAACTTCTGGCCTCAAGACCATCCTCCCACCTCAGACTCTGGACAGAAACTCTTATGATGACTTATCTATGAAGGAGTTCAACAAGACATTAATTGCAATAATAATAAGAAATAATAATAAAATGATTAAAAATTATGATATTATTATAATAGAATTGTTATTACAATAATAAAAGTAATTTAAAGTAATAAAGAGTAATTTTAAAAGTTAACCAGTTAAGTAAATTATGACATCATAGACATTACAGTGGACATTTGTGAAGAACTACCCATTATTCATCTTTTCTTTGCCCCTAAGAGAATCTGGATTTCTCTCATTTTCTAGTATTTATATGGTTTCTGTGATATGGGCCTCAATTAGTGTAATTTGCAATGTATTTAAATGTACCAAAATTAGTACAATGGAACAGACAATAAGTAATGGAACAGACAAAAAACATTCAGTTCCCATCCCTCTCCATGGCTATGATGACTGGTTCAGGGAAAACTTATCAGGTATTGTGTTCAGGTGCATATAACAAAGAACCCAAGTAATAGTAATGTAAATAAATATCAGTATATTTTCATCATGTAACAAGACCAAACAAACCCAGGTAGTCTGGGACTGGTACAGTGCCTGTATGCTCCTTCTTTCCTTGTTCAGTCATCCTTAGCAGAAAGTATGTACCACACTTGTCTCCCCAGAGCCCCAGACTGGCAGCCCCATATCTAGAACTTTCCATGAAGAAAAAGGGAAAGGGAGGAGGGTGAAATACGCATGCCAGGAAGTTTTTCAATTTCAATGAACTTCCTTTGGAGCCACCCAACAACTTGCATTTGCAACCCATTGATCATATGCCAAGGAAATCTGGGAAATACCGCTTTTATTAATTTGAGGTAGTGTTAGTAAACAAAAGGATGAGACTGATTAAGGTAGGCAACCAGTGGTTTCAGAAAACGGTAGGCATAAGAAATGAGTTGATCCTGAAAGAGTCATGTCCTGGACTATTTCTCAAGGTTTAGGGAAAAAGGTTTGTTCTTTTCCCTCCGTATACTGCCACCTTCCCAGCCTCCCTAGACACAGACCAAGAAGCATGTATTCCCCATCAGCCTACTCTGTGAATAGAAGAGAAGCCAGACTTTGAGGCCTAAATTAAAAATGGTAGCACAAGAGATTAACAGACTTCAGGTAATTAGTGGCACATTTTACAAATTAAATCATAAAAACACTGAATTTTCATGTACCACATGATTTAAAGTTTTGTGAGAAAATAGATTTCTTCTCTTTTAAGCAGTTATAGTTGATTCTGGTTAGTTAATACCAAGCCCATCTTAAGTGATTCAAATAAATTACATTAAAAATCAAATGTTAAAATCATATGATTTCTATACTAACAAATAAAAAACATTTTCCTAGAAGATACAAGAACTATTATTGAAAATTATTGAGCTTTACTACAGTATACATTTTCGAGCTTTACTATAGTGTAAATTTTATTTCATAACAAAATTTTGAAAAAAGTAAGCCTGATATAAAACATTTATTATTATTGATAGTTCTCTAGGTACAATAAACCTTACCATAAAGTCCAAAAATTAATTATTTAAAAATAATGTGACTTTGAATGTACACAAATCAAATCTCCAGGTTTAATTGCACCGAATTGTGTCAGTCTTTGAAAAGTAGAAAAGATATTTTAAATGTAATTTTTGCATGAATCAAATAATGCTTGATCAGTATCTATAATCAATGTTCAACATATTCTTAATTAACTGTTTTTCACTGATAGAAAATGAGATAGTAAAATTAAATCATTTGTGAGAATAATTTGTGCTCTTATAGAAACAAGCTATATAAAATTGGATTTTAAATGACAACTCACACAAATTATTTTTATTTCATAAAAATATTTGCCTTCAATGTAAGTATATAATTTATTTTAGAAAGTTAAACATACCTTCAGTATCTGTATTCTCCTGGGGCATATTAAGACGGTCTGCAATGGTTGAAAAAAAAAAGGTAAGGAATTTGTAACAAGAGATTTGAATTTGAGTCCAGAGCCTATGTTTACTAATTATGGGCTCCTCAACAATTCTCTGATAATCAGTTTCTTCATTTATAAAATGGAAGTAATTATGGATATACTCAAAGGGCTCTTATGGAGATTAAAGAAGAAAGTATTTGAGAAGCAGTTAAAAAATTCTCCATTTCTACACACATGTTTTTAAACTTTACCCTTTACTTCTATTTTAATTTCCCTTTTGTTCACTTACAAAGCACAATGCTGAATTATTCAGCATAATTAATGTAATATCGTGTAATCATGGTTTTATACAGAACTATATCATAATGAAATTTTATTTCACTTATAGTAAAGAACTCTGTGATGCCATTTTCTGGACAGAAACAAGGGAAAAAGCGGGCCTTGCCATGGGTCTAACGGTCTGGGCGAGTTCTTACCAAACATAAGAGCCGATAGTGCTTCAGTGCCTGAAGTGGAGAGATCAAAAGCACGGTGGACTGGCCTCTCTTTGGATGACTTCCCCAGATGCTTAAGTCTTTTTTTTATTTTATTTTATTTTTTTATTATTCCAAGGTATTGTGAGGGTACAAACATTCTAGTTACACTTTATGTCTTTGCCTCACCCAAATGCAGGTTAAAGGCATGCCCTTCCCTCCCTTTAGTGCTCCCCGTGTCCTTT
>CAUYSK010076895.1:0-25916 GCA_963575035.1 Avahi laniger | reverse complement strand
GGACTACAGGCATGTGCCACCATGCCCGGCTAATTTTTTCTATATATTTTTAGTTGTCCAATTAATTTCTTTTTATTTTTAGTAGAGATGGGGTCTCGCTCTTGCTCAGGCTGGTCTCGAACTCCTGAGCTCAAACAATCCACCCACCTCGGCCTCCCAGAGAACTAGGATTACAGGCGTGAGCCATTGCGCCCGGCCAGAAAATAACTCTTTAACGTTGTGGGTAAGGCAGTATTTGTTCTTTAAGGAAAATGATTTACTGAATGTTGACAGCTAAATGATTTGCACCTTCAAAACAACTGTAATATTCTCTTTGAACGGAGGAACAGATGCTAATCTTATAGCTTGAGCAAAGATAGGAGGTTTATAATCAAGAAGGGAAACTTATTAAGACAAACACAAAAGCAGACACTAAGAGTGGTCTTCCCAGCCCTGAGCAGGCCGTGAGGGAAGGGCTGCTTGGCTGGCCCTGGCTCTGCCTCCAACACTGCCTGGCGCGCAGCAGCTGATGTTCCTCGCTGGGACCGCCATGGAGCCTACTCTCTCCCCCTTCCTATCGACTCCCTCCTGCTGCCTGGCCACAGTGCTTCGTGGCTCCCGTGAGCACAGCGGGACGAGGCCCACAGCCCTCCCCGAGCACTGCCCTGCACTTGGCCCTTGCCCGGGGCACATCTGTCAGCCTGAAGTCCTGTGACAGTTCCAGCTCTATGCTCTTCAGTGGAGGTGACAACACCCCCTTCACAGCTTTCGGAGAATAAAGTCAGAAAAGAGTGAAGCACACGGAGAGGTTGTCATGACAAATGGCAGAATCACCCTTTCATGGATCATGTGCACGTGACGCTGAAAACGTCAGGGAAAGCTTCGGTGATGCCGGCGCAGGTCTACACAGCGGCCAGCCGCGGTAGCTGGCGTCTGCTCTGTGCAGATGCCTAAGCTTCTGTCCTTCCCTCACCCCTGCTCGCCTCTCCCCCAGCTCGGCCGTCCTTCACGACCCAACTTGAGCCCAAGCCTGTCCTCCCGGACACCCGGCGCTGGGCTCACCCACTGTGCAGATACCTGGCCCTGCGCCTTTGCTCTGGAGAGCCCAGTGCCGCCCTGCCCTCGGACGCCGTGTCCACAGAGTGCAGGGCCAGAAGCCTGGACTGCGGCCCAGGCTCTGTGTGGCACTTGGGTTGGCACTGGGGACCGTTCCAGACCTAACGTCAGCTGATGTGCTTATTGTCCCCTGTGCCTCTTCAGTGTCCCCCACAGAAGCCACAGCAGCAGCAGAGCAGGTGGGGGTGTTAACGGATCGACATACATGTAGTACCAGCCGAAGCCATGTAGCACCTAGCAAGGCCACATGCTCTTGGGAAGCCCTCACGGAAATGAAGGATAAATAAAAATTCAAGGCCGCCTTCTCTAAGCCCCAACCTAAAGGCATCCCCTTTTGTCCAAGAGAGTTCAGTTCAAGTTCCAGGAGGACCAAGGTGGCTGGTGGCATCTGCACACCCAGGGGCGTTTCCCAAGAAGGCCTCTCTTGACAGCCATGCCTGCGCCCGCAGGGGCTCGCAGTGGGAAAGGGTCAGCTGAGAGGGCACATTAGCCGCCGGGCTTCCCAAGCTCTCCAGAGATGGCTGGTGCCGGGAGCAAACCTGTCGAGGTGGGTGGTTACCAACGTTGCGCTGCACAAGCAACTTACAGACCACCGTCATGGCCTCACGGAGTTTCTGTACCAGCCTCTGGGTAAGTTTTACTGATGAGGAACCTGCCAGGTCCTGAGGTACAGGACCCCCCAGGTCCACTGAGCACGTGGTTCGTGGGGACCTGGCCCAGTTCTCTGCACTCGGCATGGCCTCCCCAACCACCTGGGCCCAGCCGCCCTCTGCCCAGCACAGTGCCTGCCTCGTGATACCGTGGGACGTGCCTGACCACGAGAAACGTTCAAACATACTGTAATTATTTCACATTTCCCTTAAAATGCTTCAAAGTGTTTTTTAAAATATAATTTTGTCCTTTTCCTTTTTAGCAAACATGAAACATTGCTTTCAGAATGAAGAGGAAGAGAATTCAACATCCTACGGCCCATCTGGTTTCTTGATAGAAAGCACGTTATTTACGTCCATTCGAGGTACGGGAAACCAGATACAAGGAAACGCCAAATATTTTTTCATCTTACACTTGTAATGACAATGGTAAATCTACTTGTAAAAATCTGACAGCAATTTCTCGCACAAAATTTACACTACAAATAGAAGTCATACTTGTAGGTTAAAAACGTCAGAGTTTATTCTTTCATCCCTTTAACACAAATCAAAGTGACAAAGTCCATCTATGTCAGAAATTTCTAACAGGCCACCTTGGCCAACATCTGTAAGTTTTAGAGCCAGGCCCCCAGGACAGAAGTACTCACCAGCAACAGGTCACTCTGGAAGTTGTACCCGACTTCCTGGTGCATTTGTGGGAGCTGTGGGGGACCCTGGCAGGAGACTGCCCTGGTCACAGCACCCCACTCCCTGTGACCCATGCAGGGCAACCAGAGGCCTTCCCCTGGATGCTCAGGTTTGGGATTGAGAGGGACCTGGCCTTAGGGTGGTGGAGCGGAACAGGCTTAGACCTGGTGTTGCCCGGCATGTGCTCCCCGCCAGCAGCCAGAGCCGACAGCCGCAGCCCCTGGCCCTCCTGGGGCAGAGCACCCTGTGCTTCCCAGTTACGAAAGCGGCCCGCAGGTTTGCTGAAGCCACTCCTGCCTCCTGGCCACGGCAGCCCTTGAGATGCGAGGGCCTGGCGCCCACACTCACCGTGACAGTCGGCATAGTCGTGGTGCCCGGGTGCGTAGGACCCGCACAGCCGGCTCAGCAGCAGGCGGTAGTGCACCAGCCGCTGGATGGGCTTCAGCAGGAATGTGTTGAGTGGCAGGTAGCAAACCTTCTGGAGCTCAAACTCTTTGTACACCGCCTCCAGCTTCTTAAAGCGTTTGGTGGCCTTTTCCAGTTCTGTCAGGACCTCGTCGTGTCTTTGGAAATAGCTGGTAAACTCCTGTGGAGGCACAAAAGGAGAGTGTGTAGGTCAGGAGACGTGGAGAGGGATCCAGTCGGGAAGCAGCCTGCTCGCCTGGACAGAATTCCCATGGTGGACTTTGCACGCCACCTGGAAATCCCAGCGCGGCACACAGGGACGAGCGGCCCAGCATGCGTGAGCTGGAGCTTGTCTTGCCCATCGCAGACTCTGCTGTGACCTGTACCTCACTGCAGCCAGACACCGGGCCCTCTGCCAGCTGTGCCCGCTTCTCATGCTGTGAATGGACCAGTGGCCTCCTCCTCACTTTACAGGGAAGAACTGAGGCGGGGAGGGCCACAGCTCGCCTTGTGGGACACAGTGAGTGAGCACTGGGCCGAGATTAAACAGCCTGCTCGAGCTCGGCCCGGTCTCAGTGCTGGCTCCAGAAGCTTCACTCAAGGGCAGAGCAAAGTGGTCGTGCTGACCCAGTTGTGGGAATAACCATGCCTGACAGTTTTACAACACATGTCAAGTGGACACATGTATAGATTCTGCGTGTTACACGGACATATTAAACTAAAGTAGTCCGTACCTTCTAGAAGGTTTTATTACTAAACCAACTTATTGTAATGAACATTAAAGACGACCAATGTGGTATGACAGACTTGAGCAACCAGTTTGTACATATTTCAGTTTTAAATTAGTGCAACTGCTTTTGGGATAGATAGAACTTTCTAATCAACTTGGCTCGAAACCCAAAAAAGCATCAGGGTAGGAAGAGGGGACTGAGCAGAATATAACTCTTTAAGTGGGGGCGATCAGAAGACAGAACAGAGCAGGACTGAGGGGAAGTGGACAGGACAGGGATGGAGGAGGAGGCAGCCCAGGAGTGGTCACAGCAGCAAGTGGCTCTGGAGTGACCGCACCTCAGGGCTGCCGCGGTGAGCGTGTGCAGCACGAGGGGATGTCCCGTGTCTGTTTAGCAAGTGGAAGACCCCTGAACAGTGAATGTGCACCTGCACTGTGGACGTGAACACCTGTGGCAACTGGTCCTAGTGGAGGGACATCTCACTGCCTACATGGCACTGACTCTGTCTTCTTAGGCACACTCCCCCACAGAGCTCCAACACCCAAAGGAGACCCCGGACAATGAGCCCAGCAGCCCTGTCCTCCCCACATCAGCTATGGGCACTCTGTCCCGAGGGAACCCTGTACTGGTGGAGACCCTGTACTAGGAAAATCCTGTTATGGGGGACTCTGTCCTAAGGGAGATCCTGCCCTGAGGGACCCTGTCCTGAGGGGAATGTTGTCCTGGGGGGACCCTGTCCTGAGGGGGGACCATGTTGTGGTCTTCTGAGGACTCTGTTCTGGGGGACCATATCCTGGCAGATATCCTATTCTGGGGGACCCTGTCCTGAGAGAGACCCTGGTCTGAGAGGACCCTGGTCTGAGGCAATCTCTGTCCTGAGGGGACTTGGTCTGAGGGGACCCTGGTCTAAGGGGATCCTAGTCTGAAGTGATCTACGTCCTGAGGGGAGACTGGTCTGAGGTGATCGCTTGGCCTCAGGGCACCCTGGTCTGCCACTGATCACTCTCCTGAGGGGATGCTGGTCTGAAGTGATTGCTGACCTGAAAGGCCTCTGGTATGAGGTGGTATCTGTCCTGAGGTAACCCTGGTCTGAGGTGATTGTTGGCTTGAGGAGACCCTGTTCCAAGGGGACCCTGGTCTGAGGTGATATATATTCTGAAGGGACCTTTGTCTGAGGTGACCCTGGTCTAGGGTGATCGCGGTCCTGAGGCCACCTGGTCTGAGGTGACTGTTCTGAGGTGATTACTGTCTGAAGGGAATGGTGGCCTGAGGGGACCCTGGTCAGAGGAGATCCTTGTCTGAGGTTATCTTGGTCCTGAGGGGATCTGGGTCTGAGGTGATCTCGGTCCTGAGGAGACTCTGGTCTGAGGTGACTGCTGTTCTGAGAGGATGCTATTCCAGGGTGATCACGGTTCTGAGGCGACTGCTAGCCTGAGGAGAACACTGGCCTGATGGGAGCCGGTCTGAGGAAGGCTGTTCTGAGGGGAAGGACGGATGCACTTTCATCCTCAGTACTCGTGCTAGGCCTGGAGCCACCAGGCAAACTCATCCTACCTTTAACTGTTGCATGTTCCTGAGCAGGATGTCCCCGATTCGTTGATGACCACCTTTGGCGTGGGCATTGGAGGGCCCTTCCCTGGAGTAAAGAGGAACAAAGAAATTCAAAGCCTGTGAACGCTTGTGCAAAGTACCGTAATTTAATGCTAGTGTGACCAGCTGCCTGATCAGTCAGCCCAATGTCAAGGAGATGCTCTGAGGCAGAAGGCCCGAGTCAGGGCCTGCAGTTCACAGAATTATTACAGTGTGGCCATTCTCTAAAAAAGATAATAAGCCTGCAAAAGGGTCACTCACTATTAACTTGCTCCTTTCATTCTCTTTTCTAGAATAGAATGAATAAAGATTATTATTACATTTCTACCTCTTCCCACAGGACTTTAAAATGTAATTTAATGAAATAGTGGTTCTTCTGAAGAAGGGAAGTCTTGAGAGCAGTGATGGTGATGAGGGCGGGGGCTGCTCACGTCAGGGTCCAAGACTCAGGGGCGACCCTTGTGGGGGTCCAGGGTGAGGGGGTCACCGGTGTGCTGTGGGGGGTCTAGGACATGGGGGCTATCAATGTGGGGGTCTCCTGTGTGTGGGGCCCAGGACACGGGGCTGCCCAGTGTGCGGTGGTGTTACCAGAGTGCCAGCCTCTGCTCCACCTCATGCAGGAAGCCTCTGTGGAACTCATAGATGGGATCGATGTTGGAGAAGAGCAGCATCATCAGTGCTGCAGGCATGGCGTCCTCCTTGACCACTGCGCTGCGGAACCACTGTGGGAGGAACTCAGTGTGACAGGAGGCTTGGCCCTTGTGGGGGACTGAGAAACTGTGCCCCTGAGGGCCTGTGATCACAGAACAGCCAGCAACAACCCTCCAGTCACCGTGTACAAAGACGGCTCAAATCAGCACTACAGCCATCCTCTGCTGACCATCCAATTTTCAATAAGAAAACAACTCTAGGTCAAGAGTTTCAAATGGCACATTCCCATCTTTACTGCTTTGCAAAAACTCGGACCTCAATGTTCTGACCTGCCTCAGAATAAATGTTTTAAGGCAGATATATTTAATAAATATATATATGTAAGTCTCATGATTATCAAAAGATATTTCTCAGGATGGAGCCTCTGTGTTTAGATTTAAGACACATTAAGAAAAAAATCAAAGTAATCAAGGACTTTCATACCACAGTAAGAACTTCTAAATCTTTCAGGTATGTTCGCTCTGTAGCAAGAATCTCTTTTGCTATGAAATAGGCCTCGTCGGCAGGCATGCGCTGAAAGAAGCAGAGACAAGCTGTGAGCATGTGTCTGTGGGACGTCTCCCTGTTTGGGGAGGGCCTGAAGTTTCTAGCACTTGCTTTCTTCCACTTAAGTTAACATCTTCACAGGGTTTTCATCCCTAATTTCTGAAGGGATTTATTTCTGAGTAAAACCATAGTCACAATTAAGCCCAGGTGTATCTCCCTCAAATGTTTTTCTCATTTTATGTTAATTCTTTTGGAGAAGAGAATTGCTGTTCAAATAACATATGTAAACAGGGTTGAAGCTTATTTTTGGTTTTGTGATAAAAAATTATTGTTCAGATATCACTGCCAGTGGTATAGCTTGTTAACACAGATCCATGAGTGTGAGTGTGATTATAATTAAACCTAACTCAGGAAGTCATTAAAATGACCCAACAGTGCACATGCCAGATGTGCCTGTATCAGAGTACTTCCTCGATGCAGAGGTGGGCCTGACCCCGGGCTCAGCTTCCGGCAGGACTAGACACGGCCCAGCCCTGCGAGCTCCTAAACCTGTCAGGGTTGTCTCTGGCCAACGTGCTGATGCCACACAGGCAAGTCAGCAGTGGGGGACCCTCTCACCCCAACTCCACATTCCTGGCAAAGCACATTCCTCACAATGGCCTCGGCAGGTGCCGTGTACTGTCCCTGGAGGGGCCCCCCATCCTGAGCCCCTCCGAGAGCTGCCCTCTGTCAAGGTCCAGCTCGACAGCCCCTTCTCCATCCTCTCCCACCTCCCGGCAACCATGGTCCTGCTCCGGCCCGTGGAGCTTGCCTGCTCCACCGCCACACCGTGGACTTCTTTAGGGCAGACGGTCCCTGCATTCACTGTGCAAACATCAGTGGAGCACATGCCAGCTCTGAACAGGCACCTGGGACATGCCCGTGAGCAAAGGTCCCTTCTCCCCTCGACTGGCATCCTCCCAAGAGGAGACAGGCAAGAAGTGACGCAAAATTAACAAGGAAGTCCCGTATCACGGCAGAAAAAGGCTGTGGAAAGTACAGAGCAGGGGAGGGGCTGGAGGAAGGGGGCCTGGGGACAGGCCACGGCCTCACTCAGAGGGCCAGGATAGCCAGCAGACAGGTCAGAGGTCAAGGGGTCGGAGCAGGGGGGCAGCAGGGTGGTAGGAGGGGGTGAGACAGGTCACTGGAGGGGAAGGCAGGCCACGTGGGCCGGAAGGGCCCTTTGGGGTCCCTTTGTGAGTGCACCGTGATGTGCCTGAACCCAGCACGTGACCTTCGCTCCAGCCAGCGAGACGGCGCAGGCGGCATGTAGAGGGTGGGGGTTCCTGAACACCTTCTGGGTTAAGCCCACTTGAGTTCTGGTGTGGATGTGACGTGTGAGGGGCGGAGGTGGCAACGACTGCAGCAGTTTTTGGCCTAAGCTGAGGGAAAGCCCAGTCACGGTGACCCCAGGCAGGGAGGGCTACAGGGCAGGTCCTGGGGGAAGACAGGGCTGGGTCTGCACCACGAAAGTCCAAGTGTGCTTCAGACGCTGGGCGAGAGGCACCGGGCACCCGAGGAGGCTGGGCGGGAGGCTGGGGTTCAGGGCCCAGGTCATTCTCCCTGTGCCCTGGTCAGTCCAGGACAGGCTTGGGGTACCCCTGCAGGGCGGCCTGTCCCTTGCAGATGAAAGGGCGACAGAGGTGCCCTGGAAGCACCGATGCAGCTGGCCGCAAGGGAAGCCGGTCAGTGAGACGTTCTGCTCGAACCGGCCACAGCTCTGGTCCCTGTGCCCAGAGCACTGGCCCTTTACCCCACGGAGCAGCCGGATCACCTTTCAACCTTTACACTTTTCCCATTTTTTCTTTTTGGGCTTCATGATGTTAAAAATGACTTTCAAATCCAAATTCAGTATAATCTTTTTAAAAAGTCTTTTCTCCATCTAAATTTGATATGCCCAGTGAACTCCCTGGGGTCGGAGTTGGCCCCAAGAGGCCCATGTTTATGGTCCGGGAGGCCCCCGCTTCCCCCACACAACTAAGGGACAGGGGTTTTGGACATTAATACCCCAAAAACGGTCAGCCTTGGGCCCTGGGGGAGAGTCTAGTGCAGGAGAGACAGCTTCCTAACTGCGTTCACCTTCCCACGGAGGCCTCAGAGCGCCAGACCAGCCTCTCCCAGGGCTGAGGCAGACGCATGCCTCAGGACAGCCACAGGAGCACAAGGCTTCTCTCCACAGGCTCCGCCGGTGGGTGACGAGGGATGCAAGGGGCGGAGTGGTCAGGATGAGCTGCCAGGGGGGCTATGGCCCACCCTATGCCCTTGTGAGCCCAAGGAAAACCCTGAAGGAAACTCTTGGGGGACAGAAAGTACAAGAGATACTGCTGTCCCCCACATTTCTGGAATGACGTCCAACCTGAGCTCCAAGCAAGCCAGGCTGCTGGTCAGGGACATGTGGGCGGCAGGGGACAGTCTTGGAATGAGAGCACGATTCCTGCAAGCTTTGCCACCTGTCACCACAGGAAGTGTCTGTGTCCAAAGCAGGGTGAGCCATCGCAGCTCTCCGCCCGACGCACACACACGGAAAGAGGTGCCTGCCATTTGTGGCTTTCCCACCGTTTGCGTATTGTTGCTCCTCCTCAGTCTCTATGAAAAAGGGGTGTGTCTCCCTGTCTGCATCAATGGCAGACATTGGGGAGGAGGGGACAAGATGGCATCCCTGGGGGCTCAGAGGGTCAGGTAGCTCCTCGCTCTTCTACCCTCAGCTGAGCAGCCAGATGCAAGCTGGAAGCCTGACAAGGTCTAGCCCCGACGGGAACACTGGGGAGCCTCCTTGCAACCTGCTGCAGCCTTGGTGGGGTCACTGGTGGCCACCACCCCCAAACCAGCCCACAGCTGGCCAGCTCACTTGAAAGCCTGAGTTTGCTCAGCAACCCCTTCGTGCCCAGGGAATGGGCTCGCCTTGGGGCAGTGGTGAAAAAAGGCTGTCCCTGCCACTCCGGAGCCCACCTGTGCTGGATGCCGCCCTGCTATGTACGTCCAGATACGCAGAATGGAGTCAGAGTTGCTCCACAAGGAGAGGTGGCAGGAGACACTGGACCAGAGCCAAGGGTCCCCAGGCACAGGGGCTGAAGCCCAAGGCCTGCCTGAGAGAACCTCCTTCTGCAGTGACCCAGCCACCAATCCCTCAAGAGCACGGCTCTGTGAAGGCCCCACAGTGTCCCCGTCTCAGAAGGCCTTCCCGGGTCAAATCATATTAACAAGCTCCTCTCGCAGGACCACATACCATCAGCCCAATTATCCCCAGGTGTGACAAGCTGTCACCCCTTAGAACCACCCAAAGAACCAACTATGTTTTGTAATATAAAAAGTAATGAATAAGAATTTAGTTTTAAAAACAGATCGCCTCCCAGCCACTTCTGTTTTTGTATCAAAGAAACAGTGAGCTAAACAGATTGCTATTAGGCTTCCAAAACACATAAAGAAAAAGATGTCCATCAGCTACTGTCTCACCGACAAACAGGAGTGTCCAAGGGGCCACCAGCGGCCTCTGTAGGCTGGGCTGACGAGGTTGAAGCCGACAAGGACAGGGTGGTGGCCCAGGGACTAGAATCTGCCCTTGCCACGGGCCTCACACAGCAGCCTGTCTCGTGTCCACCTTGCTGCCTCCAGGTCTAGGGGCTGCTCTCACTCAGGGTCAGACCCAGGGAAGGAGGCACCTGCCCCATGCCACCTGCCCAGAGATCTCAAGTGCTCCAAGGGTGGCCCTGCCATTTGGAAGACGCAGTCTTAGACAGAACAGACTTTCTTTGGCCAATTCAGGATACAACACAAACAGGAGTGTGGAGGTATCACAATGACAGCACCTGATGTGGGTGCCCCTCCCACTCAGAGCCCCACTGCCCCTCTCCCTTCCGGCTGCTGCTCGGGGACTCCCGTGTCTCTCCTCTCTGCAGATCCCAGGCCCAACACCATCCACAGCCTGTTCTCTTCCCCAACCTCAAACTCCTCAGACCCTGCGTCTGTAGTACCCATGCAAAATCACAGCCATAGGTGGAACCCACTGACCGCCTTCCCCCTGACATCATCCAGGCTGCAGGGTGAAGGCCAGTAAAGCAGAGGCCACCATGATGCCACGGTGCCCCCTGCTCCACCAACGAGCAGGCTTCTCTGCTCAGTCACTTTCCACCTGCAGACTCTTGGTGTGTGACCTCACTCCCGTCACCTCTGACAAGGGATCCGCAGGGGCACTGCCCCAACTTTCCACCATGAATCTTCAGCCCTGCCTACGGCCCACGCCCGTGCACCCCTCCCCTCCTTCACCACCCAACTCACGGGCTCCTCCGCTCCCCACCCGCCTCCGTCAGGTCTCCCACCCAAGAGTCCCCTTGGCCCCTAGACACGGCGGGGCCCCCAGTTAACCCTCCCTTGGCACCCAGATCTTCACTCCCACTTACTCGATTGTGGCAGTGGAAGCCCGACCAAGTAAGGAGGGAAGGAAGGAGCAAAGAGGGAAGAAGGGTGGAGGGCAGGAAGGAAGGGAGAATAGGGGGCTGAAAGCGCCCCGGGGGCTGGGCCCTTCCTGTTCCCACCCATCCCTAGGACCCAGCCTGACACCAGAACCCACGGGTGCCAGGAACTGTTTGCTAAATGAACAAGGAAACTTGTCTTCACACAAAGGAAGCTGAAGGGTCCCAGAAGGTAACCGGAGGATCTCAGGAAGAGCTTTTGCTTGGGGTGCTGGCTTAGCTTCTCCTTTCTGCCCAGGAGGCTCCTGGAGGTGTGGGCACACAGCCCACACCCTGCCCCAGGCTCCCCAGTGGGCTCCATCCCAGCCGTGGCCCCTCTGCCTCGGGTCGGGCCCACCTTGGGTTTCGGCTCGTCCTCGTCGTCCATCCTGGCTCCGCCAGCATCGCTGAGGACAGGGCTCAGGAGGGGGGATGGGCCCTGCTCGGCTGGGCCCAGAGTCACCTGGAGCGCAGGGCTCAGGGTCAGGGGGCTCTTCTGGCTGGAGGGAGAAGGCTGAGGACTATCCACGGAAAGGCCTGGAAATGAATGGGGTGGGGGTGGAGTGAGAAATGAGAACAGCGAGACGCTGGCTGAGAACCACCACCGCACAGCTCACCACCTGCCAGACACCGCAGGAGCTGGGCTTGGCTGCTGGGCACTTTCTGGAAAATGTATATAAAGCCTCTATCACACACCATTTTAAGCATCAGATGGAAACGAACGTGGGTTGATGGTTGATGTGTCCGATTTCAGAGACCAACCACAGGTGTCAACCCTCGACCCAGAACTCTGGGGGGGCCTTGTATTTTCTAGGGGCTTCTTTTTGCTTTAGAGAAGACATAACTATGACAACAGTAAGTCTGCGATGCAAAGGCATCGTCAGGGAGGGATGTTTCTGTGTCGGTGGAGGTTAGAGATACAAGACGTGGAAATTAGAGATATAAGACGTGAAATCAATGCTACCTTATCTGGAAAAGCAGTGTCTATTTTAAGGCCAAACTTATCAACATTCCTCAAAAAATGGAATCTCATAAAATTGCTCAATTCATGCTATTGTTTTCTAGTTCCCTGAGTTTTTCATTAATGAGAATTTTAGTTTTCTAGAATTATATCACAAGTAATACTTTTTTCCTTCTTAAAACAATGCTTGCTTTGGATACACAGGTGCCAATGTTGCAGCCAGTTCTAAGAAGGCCAACGACAAGGTGTCTTTCACTGCATATTTTATAATAAAGAAATTTCCTTATCTGTTTTCAAAATATTTTCAAAGGTTAATTTCTGTTGCTTTTCTACGGAAAACCAGTAATTATTAAGTGCCAAATTTTAACCATATCATTAGAGTTTTATAGGGAAAATTTAACTGCTGTTTGAAAACTACTGATGATAGAAATTTACATTTCCAAGTATATAATGTTTAAATACTGAAACTAGCATTATTTCTAACCATGATTATTATTAACAAATTGGCTTACCAATACAGGACTAGAAGTAACTGGATTTGAGCCCCTGGTTACATAAATGCCACCACACCAAGGGACCTCCTTCTCCACCCACAACTGGCTTCAAAGCAGGATTCCCTTACACTACTGTTGGAGTCTTCAAATGCAGTTGCCCATAGTGACCAGATCATAAAACCAGAACTTGGTTTATTGAATCTAGAGCATGTAAGTGTGTAGGCAGATTAGTGTAGAGGAGCTTCTGGGAGAACAGCTGCCACGATCCCTGCCCATGGGGTGGGCACAAGCAACTGAACTGCTAACCCTTCAGTGGGACACGGAAGATGGAGGGACGGAGTCCTTTTTTCACATTGACAAATTCAGAGACCTGGACAGACCTTGCGCGCAGCCAGGTGGGGATTCCATTATCAATGCTCGCGATGTCAGAGCTGTCTTTTGGAATTTTTCACAAGATACATTTAAAACACGAGGAATCATTCACTGCTGTAGGAAACCTAGGTAACATCACTATGTGCAATTATTAACAACCAATTTATTATAACTTGTTTTATTACACATTTGGTTAAAATATGCTAAGCAACCTTAAAATAATATAAAATTCCTACTTCCCCCTCCCCCACTTCAGACCAGCTTGGTCCTTGTCACTTCCAAAGGGATCAAAGCAGGGCTAGTCCCTGAAGCGTGGATCACATTCTACATTGAGAAGAGGCATGTTTCCAAATATGCACTATTTAGGGTTTGGGATCCAGAATCCTTTGTCCCTAATAAGCCAGAATTACTAACGAGATAGTTCTGCATAATGAGAATCCAGAGAAAAGTCCAGCAGCTACTAATAACTTATCTGTTTATTCTTCACAACTGTACTGTTCGGAGTGTAACAGCTAAAACATTTCACATTCGTTGGTCAGGAAAGCAGGCAGGCGTTTGCTATTTGACCCTGTGTCTTCTGGGGGTCCCCACAGCACCTTACTCAAAGATGGACAGTCCCACAGCAACTCACTAGCCCACAGTCCAGCAGAAATGTGCTGCAAAATCTGACTTTATGGTTGAGCAGCAGGTGAAACTTGTGCGTTCCCGATAGGAACGTCGTGATGTGTGCTGCCACCACCATGCTGGGTTCGCAGGACAGCAGATCAGCAAGTGCCGCTCCCAGCAGACAGCCCTGAAGAAACAGCTCACTAGGGAGGGACCCCCTTACAACCGCTGCTCATCTGGAATAAACGGCTTTGGTTCCGTGGCGGTTAAAAGTCATCACTTGATATCATTGTAAATACTATTTCATAAATAACTGTTAACTAAGTTAATCTATTAACTAAACAGATTAAGAAGTATCACAAACTGCCATTAAACATTTCTCTGTTTTTCTTTTTTTTTTAAGACACAGGGTCTTCCCATGGTGTCCAGGCTGGACTTGTGCTCCTGGGCTCAAGCGACCCTCCCATGTAACTGGGACTACAGGTGTGTGCCACAGCGCCCAGCTTACACCCTGCCTGTAATCAAATCTGTGACCTCTAGCAAACCCATCATACTTACTTCAAATTACACATAGATCCTACATGATAAAGTAAATAAATCTGTGGTGTGATATTTTTTCAAGCAAGTGCCTGTCAGTATGTAATTTCTTTTTTTTATTTTGAGACAGTCTGGCTCTGTTGCCTGGGCTAGAGTGCAGTGGTGTCGGCCTAGCTCACAGCAACCTCAAACTCCTGGACTCAAGCGATCCTCCTGCCTCAGCCTCCTGAGTAGCTGGGACTACAGGCATGCGCCACCATGTCTGGTTAATTTTATATATATTTTTAGTTGTCCAGCTAATTTATTTCTTTTTTTTTAGTAGAGACCAGGGTCTCGCTCTTGCTCAGGCTGGTCTCGAACTCCTGAGCTCAAATGATCTGCCCGCCTTGGCCTCCCAGAGTGCTAGGATTACAGGCGTGAGCCACCACGCCTGGTTAAAATTTTTTTTTTTCAATAGCCCAGTCTTTTAAAAAAATATTTTATAATAAAGTTTTTTTTTTTTTTTTGTAGAGACAGTCTCACTCTGTTGCCCAGGCTGGTCTTGAACTCCTGGCTTCAAGTGATCCTTCCACCTCAGCCTCTCAAGAGTGCTGGGATTACATGTGTGGCCACCACACTTAGCCAATGTGTAAAGTTCCTAAATATGAGGTTGTTGCCTCCACGCCCTGTTTTGTATGAGCCATTGTCTTTGTACCCAGAAAACATTTTTAGCTGAAGTCATGTATACTCCACAGAAGCAAAACAAATTGGGTCTGTGGCTGCCCAGGGGTGCTTTCCAGAAGTGACATATGGCAGAATAAAGCCAGTATAATTCAGGCTCTGCTCTTTGGGACTCTGTCGTAATGTAAAAAGACACCTGGCCTATGGCTTCCCTGCCTTAGAAAATCCTTTTGACATTAATAATACGTATCAGAATGCACGACTTAACAGGCAGATGTCTTAAGAATCTTTTTTTTTTTTTAAGAGACAGTGTCTTGCTATGTCGCAGGCTGGAATGCAGTAGCAAGGTCATAGCTCACTGCAGCCTTGAACTCCTGAGCTCCAACAATCCTCCCACCTCAGCCTCCCTGGCACCACAATACCCAGCTAATTTTTTTGTGTAGAAACAGGGTCTCACTATGTTGCCCAGGCTGGTCTCAGACTCCCAGCCTCAAGTGATCCTCCTGCCTCAGCCTCTCAAAGTGCTGGGATCACAGCCATGAGCCACTGCGCCCAGCCCTCTTAAGAATTTTTGAAATGCTAAATACCAAGCTTTAGATGCCACAGAATGTGTTTATCCATAACTGACATGGTAAAGAATTCATCTTCAGTACTTGTGAAAACAGATCCCTGCATCCACAGTCCTCCACTAAACAGCCAGAAAGAATCAGTACTGTTCTGAATTACAAGAGTCACTACTTTTAAATTCATTCAAACACAACTCTTGAAGGACACACCTACTATACACGAACGTGATGTCCAACTCTCCTACTATGATATCAAGAATGACCAATTTCTTTACCTGCAGATAAGAAATTCTTCAATTTCCAAAAGTAAACTATTTGAAACTGAGAGATACAAGCAGCAGTTATGTTTACTGAGTTCTGCATTTCTGCTGGGGCGGATCACAAGCTGTCCACTGGGTATCCACCAAACGGCCTCACTGCACAAACTGTACTTTGGGAAAGAATGACATTTGATACGTTCTCACGGCTACAAATTGCAAGGTTTGATCATCTTCAAAAGAGACTTAAAATTTAAAACTTATTTCAAACTATTAACGGTGAGCATCTCTGGCCAGTGATTTTCTTTGTGGCATTCTTCATTTCTAAAATTTTCTCCGTATTCACCTTATAACTGTTGAAATGGCATTTAAAAACACAGCATTATACTTGTGTGCTTACCTTCACTTTTTCCTTCAAGACACTGTTTTCATTCATCTAACTAGGTGATGAAATAGAAATACCACACTTAGAGGAAAAGGTAAATTTACTTTTATTTCATGTTTAAATTCTCTTCTTTAAAATAAATGATTCTTGAAAATATTTGCCTAATAGTGGAGGGAAATCAGCTCCTGTTTGGCAAAATTCAAGGTCAAGCTAAAGGTTAATTTGAGAGTCAGAGGTGCAAGAAATGGAGAGTTTGACTTGAACAATGGACCATTATCCCAGAAGAAAAGTAAGATGCTGAGCTGTCCAAAGGATCCAGGTAAACATGAGCTTGACGCGTCAGCAGAAAACTATCTCTGGCTTCACTGTTGAACTAGGACATCACGAGTCACTTTTACACAAATCTGGCTCAACAGTCAAAGTGGGGAGTAGAAAACCGGTTCATGACGAGGATGCCAGTACCAGACCATCTCTGTGTATTTGTGCCCCGGCACCATGCCTACAGCTGGGACGGGAGGGTCTGACATGCGGTGCCCTCTGCTCGGGGCCATCTGGAGCCTTAAGGACGTGGCATACAGAGCTCCGGCCAGGGCCTGGCAGGCGCTCAGGGAAGCGGGCTGGGGCCTTCGTCTCAGGGTTCAGAGAGCTGCTTTCGCACACAAGGTGCTCCCAATCACCTTTTGCGGTTTTCCCCTTTGCTTTGTTCTAGATAAACAAGACTCTTTCTTCATTAAGGAAGATGGGCGCACTAACCTACAACAGGAAGTCGTGCTGTGGCTGTCTGTCCAGATCAGCCGTCTGCCAGGTGCGTGCCCTCCTCGTGCACACTGACAGGTGGCCCAGAGCCTCCATGTTTCTGTTCTAACAGAACTGACACGTTTTGTCTAAAACACTGAGAAGCACATTGTGACTTACGAGTCTTCTTACTGGAGCAACGGAGGCAAGGTCCGAAACAAACTATTCCAATAAACTAAATAAGTCTACAGGGTGGTGTTCGTTAGGAAAGAAATGTAATCTCAGTTGACATATTTTGAAAACATAAAGGCCATATAGTTTTTACCATCTAAATTAGTCAACCTATAGATCTAGCAGAGAAATGCTTTTGAGCAGTTTCTTGAAATCAGGATTTATGCACCAAGTGCCTCCTCCTTCATTCCTGAGTGGTGGGTGCTGGGCAGTGGTGGCCCCAGGACCAGGAGGGTTTCGCTCAGGGAGCAGGGCCAGTATGACATGGAGGGTAAGCCGGGCCCCCTGATTCATTCACTCTCCTCTGAGTGGGGACATCACTGAAGGGCCACGAGTTTGTTCCGACAGGTGCCCTTCTCGAACGTGCGGCCACCACGGCTCCTCTGCTTCCATGTGTCAGGACACAGAGAGCCAGGAGGGGCTTGCTGCCAGATGCCTCCTGCCTTGGTTCAGGGACCCCACTTTGCCCACTGGGTGCCAGGTGCCTCAAAACCCCAGGGAAGCACCACCGCCCCTCTGGCGTCAATGGCTGTGGCTCTGCATGCTCTGAGCACCCCAAAGGGTAAGGTGAGGAGCTTGTCCTCAAAGGGTTCAAAAGGCAGGGGGCAGTGTCCACGGACACCCCAACACATGAGGGGGGCTGGCGAGGTGTAGACAGACCCACGGGGGCAGCAGAAACTCCAACTGGCCAAATGGGAAATCCAAGCTCAGAGCTGGAGAAAAGACCTGCCTGGAATCTGAACTGCTACACTCCAGGTCAGGGATTTTATAGGGTGGTTCTAGCTGACTGGGGAAAGAACAGGCAGTAATATTCTTATTTTCAGAATTAAGAAGCTAGTAGCATCTGTTTGTGCACAGTAAAGGCACGAAGGATGTGAGACTGCACCTTGGGGGCCTGTTGCAGGGCCTGAGCAGCAGACATCTCCTGCACCTGCCTCTGCCACACTGGCCACACTGGCCCCGTCGGGTGAGAGCAGGAAGCACTGAAAGAGAGTGGAGACGGAGAAGGCGGCATCTTCCCCCACTGGCCTTCAATAGAGACGTCATCCACATCTACAGCAAGATGACCTATATAAACATCACTGTGTCTGTTTGTTGCTCAGAAGCCTAAGAAGTGAAGGATATAAAAAAGTATGTAGCTGTCTTGGAGATTAATTTAATATGCAAAATAATCTTTACTTATGTTAATCAAAATTATAAGTAAGAATAAGGAAAGCTGAAAAGCCAATTTAAAAATGCACAGTAAATATTTCCTTATTTTATTGAACAATTAAAAAACTCTAAATTAGTACATATCTGCAAATTTATAAATGGCAATTTCAATGGAAACAAATTTTATAAGTACCACAAACTAGACAAAAAAAAGTCTCTTTAAAGAATGAACAGGTTCAAATGCATAAGGAAATTCCAGCTCATTTTCTCTTCATTTCCTACAGGAATGCAAATGTTTTCATGCAAAAGATAGCACCCCCTGAGCTAGGGGACACTTCAGGCAAGGGCTGCTGTGTGGAGCGAGAGGACAGCAGCATCTGCCTGCATCCCATCACCTGCGACGGCGTCTTTCTTACCCGTGGCCCTGAGATAAGCACCAAAGCGAGGCAACGGCAGATCCTATTCCAGGGTCATAAGAATAAAGACACACATTCTCAACACTAAGTCTCCAGGAGTACGCTGACATTTTCATCTATGGACTAACTGTTCTAGTAAGGGATTTCTCTTCTGATGTTCCATGAGCCAGGTGGGAGTAAGTACCTTGAAAACATACATATTGGTATCAAATGTCACAAAAATACATGACAGCTGTGGACACATATGTGATGCATGTACCATGTGATCACGACCACAGCATATGTGACGTGCTACAATTGCTCCTTAGAGCAGTGGAACAGAGAGGACCGTGAATTAAAAATCAAAGTGTACCCGCACACCAGAGCAATTAGAAATCAAAATGTACCTGCACACCAGAGCAATCAGAAAGGGCTGGATCACCTCCAGCAAATGACAATAATGGGAATGACTTAACTAACAGGTTTAAAAGTTTTTCATATTAAACTCCTTTTTTTGGTGTGTTATTGCCCATCCCTCTATCATTAGTACTATTTAAAAATATGTGTTAACTGGAACGGGGAATTCTAATCTAATTCTATACTTAGAGAATCCCTTTGTAATATAAAAAAGGCACATATCAATACCTTAATGATTTCAAAAATTGTAATACATAGTATAACACATTTTTTAGTGTAGTCAATCATATTAACACATAACTGTACTGTTGTTAGACTCAGAGTATCCATATATTGGCTTATATAAACTACCTTGACTTTGGAAACTTAAATACAAAAATAGATTTGATAACTAATAAAAATAAATATTCTGCCTAAGCAGAGTATATTATTAGTGGCAGACTTCATGGGCACAACAGGCATTGCCCACTGGTGGCCTTGACTGCAGGGAATGCTGCAGGATCACGTCACCTGTCTGCATGGACACATCTGGCTGTGATTGCACCCCACGGGGGAGCCCTCCTGAGAGTCACTAAAGCAGCTCCTGTCTGAGACCGCAGGTGCTCACCTCAGGCTGCAGGCGGAACCTGGATACTGTGCAACTTTAAGGTTCTGGGTGTAACTAAGGAGATCAATAGATTAAAGGAGAAAACTGTCAACATTTTACAGGCACTTTCACCTACACATGCTTAGCCTGCTGTCTCCAGATGTGCTGATTAGACTCCACGCACTTCTCCATTCTGAACACTGTGCCTTGTAGCCTGGGCTTCCCCGGCCAGGCCTTCTGGCTGAGGCCCACCCAGCACTCCTGCAAACAACAGCAAGGCCTGCTGCGGACTCAGGGCTCCCTGGCTTTAGGCCAAACTATTGTAGCCTAATATTTAATATTTAACCACTACAAACCATTTTATCAAGGTGAAAAAGAACGGTGTCACTGCTTAACAACTGTTAGCGTAGAAAGACATAATTGGTAGTAGGAAGTGTTGCTCTTTGGCTTCTAAAGACCCTGTGTTGCACTCTCTGGCTTTCCCTTGAGTTTCTAAGTCCCGTTGGACAGGTATTACAACCCACTCAAAAGGGAAAGGGAAGGGGAGCTGTGAGCAGTAACTCAGGAGAAAGCCACAACTGGTTTTTAATTTTTTTTTTTTTTGGAGACAGAGTCTAGAATGTTGCCCGGGCTAGAGTGCTGTGGCATCAGCCTCGCTCACAGCAACCTCAAACTCCTGGCCTCAAGCAATCCACCCGCCTGGGCCTCCCAGAGTGCTAAAATTACAGGTGTGAGCCACCTCACCTAGCCTTGTTTTTAGATAAACTGTTTCATTACAAAGAAAAAGCTGTAACACTTAGAAGTTATTGTGAATACTCTGGGAAAGGAAAGCTGTTCAAATTTTCTCCAGATCACGCCAAAAAGTTAAATCTGAACCTGAAAATCACACCTCCCTGGCACTGTCCACAGAGCATCTGGGCTGCTGGGCCCTGAGGAGCGGCCGACCACACGGGCCTGTGGACATCGTGCAAATGAGAGACCAGCACTTGGCGGTGATGCGTGGCAAGTCCAGATGGTGCAA
Organism: Avahi laniger; assembly: GCA_963575035.1. Classification (NCBI taxonomy): domain Eukaryota; kingdom Metazoa; phylum Chordata; class Mammalia; order Primates; family Indriidae; genus Avahi; species Avahi laniger. The sequence continues at coordinate 5,699 of CAUYSK010076895.1, read as the reverse complement.
CACGCAGCAGGCCCACCACCCAGCTTCTTCCTAAAGTCACTGGCATGAAAAAGGGTGGTGGGGGTAGGGGTGCTCTTCTAAATGAAATGTAAAGGTCAGATGCAAGGAGCGGATTGTGTCTGGATCCTTACTTGAACTAAACGTTACTAGGCATTTTAAATACAACTAGGGGATTTAAGTATGTTCTCAATATTAGATAATACCAAGAAATTCTTAATTTTCTACAAGACTGTATGTGTGGGGTTAGGTAAGAAGGTGTCCTTATGTTTCTGAGATACGTGCAGAAATTCTGAGGAAACTCATTATCGTGATTGGTGTCTTCTTGAAAATATCACAGCAGCAAATACAGAAGAAAAAAGGCACAGAGGGGGCAACAGTGGCAAAGGTCGGTGACACTGAATCTGGGGTGACAGGGGTTCCTTACAGTCTTCTTTCAGCTTCTGTATATTTTGCAAACTTTTTAAATAAAAAACTAAAAAATTATCTTCAGAAGTGAAGTTCCCTTAACAAAAACCAAAACAACAAAACCCATTTTATAGGAGGCACCGATGGCTAAGAAGAAAATTGATGCAGAATCTCCGACAGGGGAGTGACGAGACACAGCTGCCTGGTGCAGGGACCGCCACCCCTTCCCACTGCACTGCGGCACCAGCGTGTGGCCCCCACCCGGCAGCAGAGTGGGCTCAAAGCCACCCAAACCCGACCTGCTGAGCAGATGCTAGCATGGGTTTCCTTAAGGAGAAAAAAAAAAGAAAGAAAAAAGGACGACTTTGTTAGCTCACGGCATCAACAAGTACATTCGCCGGGCAGCACTGATGACGGGGAGAGGCAGCCATCACACAGGGCCACCATCTGCTCTCCTGCAGTCACGTCATCTTTCACAGACACTCGTCGGCCAAAGCGGAATGCTGCACCAAGTGGCCTCAGAAGCACTAAGAAGGCAGGTCTTAACAAGGGACAGAATAAACTATAGCTAAACACACTGCAAACGCCAGCTGCGTAGACCAGTAAAATGAGGCGGCTGTGGATTAGGTTTAACAGAGCTACAGAAACGGGAAATCACTCAGTGCGTCTGGCCACAACCCCGCTGCTGGAATCCAACTAAACACTAACAAGAAAAGAAAGGCTGACACTCTCCAGATGCCCTTGACGGCTCTAAAGGACCCCTGAGCCACATGGCCTCTGTGCAAACACAGTAGATCCACCCAGAAAAGGAACTGGAGGTGTTATACATGAATAGGAATCAATGCTTAAAGTTTCCACAGGATATTTTGGAAAGAAAATTAAACTTCAAAAATGGTATTGCACTACTAGATAAGATAAACAATAACAACAGCTCAAAACCCAGCCTGTGGACTTGACGCATTCAACAGTGTTGTCAGGGCTGGCCGAGCCTGGTGCTCGAGTGCTGGGCTGCACGGCAGCGGTTTCTCCCTTGACGTCCCGGGATTGGAGCCGTCCACTCTGCGCACGAGTGTCAGCCCGACTTTTATGGTGGTTTAGAGCAGGGAGCCCCCCACATGTGCCCAGCAGGGCTCCTAGTACCCACGCACATCAGGGTGTACCAGACAGGTGGGCAGGGCCACCTTGGCCCATCTGCTCACATGACCCTTCCCACTGCCTTGGGACAGAACGATGCCCACAGCAGCACTTCTTAGGACCAGCTAGTGATTTTACATCACAGACCACCCGGCATCAAAGAAATGTCACCCTGAAGAAAGAGCGTGAGTTCAAGCCCCTTGTACATTCTGGGGGATTCCTACTGTGCTCATTATTTGAATTAACGACTTACTCTGCCAGTCAAAAGACGACAACTCTCCTGCACTGGCTTACACCTTGGCTCTTGGGCCCACTTGTGTGTCTGGTTCTACTTTTTCTGCAACCATGTATCTTTTATACCTCCAATTAAGCTGAACTGAAGAAAACAGTTCAAATTTACATTAAGTGCATTTTAAACCAATGCTTCTCCAAGACTACTATCTAAACACAGCACTATTTTCTAGGTTTCAAGTCAATGATGAGACGATGCCTTTGGCACTGGGACAGTTCCAGAGACACCCCTCTCCCCTCTGCAGTGCAGCTGAAGACCACAGCACCTGCCTCCCCAGGTTGGGACTCTGCAGAGGCACATTCGAGACAAATTACACAAAACCTCCATCCCAATCAGTTATGGGCAGCATGGCTCATCTTAAAAAGCAGCACTAATAGGTGTAATACACATTCTATTAAAGATCAACATGAATCAGAACTGTGTAACATTCAAAACGTATAGCACCAGTTTTTCCTTGAATCAAAGCATATGCCAAAAAAAAATAAAGGTACAAAGACTAATTTATCAGCCCTCCAGGAGGACTGGCTGGAAATACTCATCTATTTTAAACTGGATGCATAGCTTTTAACATCATTCCAAGTGAAAATTTTAATTCTTTGACATCTGAAAAAGTATAATAAATCAGAGAATTAAAAACAATTGAATATCTAGCCATGAACTCCAAATCACTTTCTACATCTAAACCAACCAATTCTGAGCTCTAAACTACGGAGTGGTTAGGTGGGTGGCCCTGCAAAGGAACCCAGAGTGATCAAGACGGATTTCTATCTACCCGCTCTCCTGGAGTCAAATTCTTTAAATTGTTCTGCAAATCAAAAGGGATTCTCTCTGTACCCGTCTGTGCAAAAGGGGTGCTGAAAAAAAGGCTCACATCTAGGGGAGCCTCAGCCTCAGAGTCCCACGAATCTGTGTCTGTGCTGCTGGAGTCCTCGGCTGCTGTGGGTGGGTAGCTGAGCTGCTCTAGCTGGTCGATGATGTCAGAGAATTGGAAGGCCGAGCTGGACTCAGAGCGGATCGAGTAGGCTGGGAAGTTGACCATAGAGCTGGCCTCAGACTGATTGGCTGAGCTGGACGTGTGCAAGGACAACCCGCCATGCAGTGGCACGTTATTGAGGGAGCTGTTTTCAGACTGGTTGTTCCTAAGCGAGCTAGTCTCAGAAGGACTCAACAGGCTCTGCATCAGGCTAGCTTGAGCCTTCACCTCAAATAGCTCCGAGGTGTCTGCGGGGTGCACATTGCCATTGAAGTCACTTTCTTCCTCAAATTCAAAATCGTCTTCTATGTTCATGTCTACTGCCTCAGTGGAGTACCTGTCTGGGCTGGACTGGGCAGACGCTGGATGCTGGAAGGCACCTGGACCACACAAAGGAGGGGACGCGGTGGGCTGGGCAGGCACCTGCGGTTCCTGCAGGACTAAAGAGCTATATCGGAATGAAAATGCCTCAGAGCCTCCAGCAAAGAAAGAGATGTCTGCTGGGTCATCATCTATGAACTCCTCAGACACCTGCAGCTGGGCATTTGTCAATGTGAAAATAGGGGCCCCCCCGTGGCACTGCCGGCCACACCGGTACTCCCCACTGGAAGGGAATGAGCCTGTGGTAAAGTCATCCTCACCATTGTCATTTTTACAAGCAGCTCTGCATTCCCTGCTGGCCCTCCCTGTGTCTAGGTCTAAGGCAGCGAGACTCTGCCCCTTGGGACAGATGGAACCACAACTGCTCACAACATGACAAAACTCAACACCTGAACCAGGCTGGAGTGCGGGGGGCCCAGGGGACTGAGCCGGCTGCATGTTGGGGCCTCTGGCCACTGCTCCGCTGCTCCTCTCTGCAGCTGGACTCTGGATGTAGGAAACCTGGGGGTCTGTAAGGGAGCTGCTGCTGTCCTTGAAATCAGGCAGGCTGGAGGGAGTCAAAGGGGAGGTAGGCAGCGGGTAAAAGGAGGCATTTACTGAAGATGGGGAGGCAGAAGTCCTCAATCCTTCCATTAATGGGATGCTCTGGGGGTGAAAATTAAGAAAAGGAAAAAAAAAGAACATATAAAATCACAAATTACCACTAGAAGTTGCAAAGCCAACTGGGCCCAACTTAGGGCATCCACACATTTCTATCACAGCTTTTACAAAAATGGGCAATTGGGCTGGGCGAAGTGGCTCACGCCTATAGTCCCAGCACTTTGGGAGGCTAAGCTGGGAGGATCACTTGAGGCCTAGGAGTTTGAGACCAGCCTGGGCAATAGGGAAACCTTGTCTATACAAAAAATAAAAAAAATTAGCTGGGCACAGCACATGTCTATAGTCCTAGCTACTCAGGAGGCTGAGGCAGGAGGATCACTTGAGCCCAGGAGTTGGAGGCTGAAGTGGGCTATGATGATGCCACTACACTCTAGCCTGGGCAAAAGAGCAAGACACTTTCTCAAAAAATAAAATAAAATAAAATAAATGAGTAATTAAAAAAGTGCAATCGATTGGACTTTCCCTTTTAGAATTAAAGATCTATAAATGCAGGTGCAGAATCATCTGTTTATAAACCCTTACTTACAATTCCATTTCTTTCTCTTATGGCACGAAACGTGCACAATGAAGAAAATCTCTATCAGGCAGAAGCTGACGATGGATGGTCCACGTCTCTGTGGCAGTCCCTGCCCCCTGCAGCTGCAAGTGAATGTTTCTGGGCATCCTTTGTTTTGCTGAGGGCTGAGCTCTTCCACTCCGCCAGCAGCACTCCAAACCATGGTATTGACACCGAGGAACAAGTCCAAGCTCCACAGTAATGGGCACTTGTCCGTCAGAGATTTATAGTCCCCAGGGAGTGGGAACCTATCAGTCCATTCACATATGCAACAGAAGGTCAAGGGTCACTGCCTAGGATCTCCTTGCCAACGCCAGCGGGGCCTACTGGAAGCACTGCAAGGACCAGAGTGTGAGTGGGCAGAGGCTGGGCAGGATGAGGAAGCACTGGAGGGGCTGTGGCTAGAGATGTCAGGAGGCCACACTGCACCACTGGCCACTCCACGGGTGCCCTAACTACATCCTCACTCACAATTCCACACGCAAGATGAGGCCTCTCTACTTGCTAAGGGTCGCTCCTCATGCGTGCCACCACTGAGCATGGCCACGCCTTGAGAAAACCCTTATTACACATACACATGCAACATCATTAAGAGGGTAGTCAGACCAAAATATAACCAAAAAGAATTGAGGAACTTCATTTTTTTTTAATAGATGGGGTCTTGCTCTGCCACACAAGCTGGAGTGCAGTGGTGCAATCACAGCCCACTACAGCTTTGAACCCCTGGGCTCAGTGATCCTCCTGCCATAGCCTCCCAAGTAGCTGGGACTACAGGCACCCACCACCATGCCTTGCCCAGGCTGGTCTCAAACTGCTGGCCTCAAGCGATTCTCCTGCCTTGACCTCCTGAGTTGCTGGGATTGTAGGTATGAGCCACCACACCTGTCAAGAACTGAATACTTTTCTGTGCAGCATGTATACAGGCAAGATATGTAAGTACATGTTACAATACGTAACACAAGCAAATGCAATGGCAGAAGGCCCAGCAACTAACCTTTCAGAAACAAAATAGGAAGTCCATAAGATTAATCTATTTTCAAATGTTTATCATACCACTTTTTCTTAACCATTCAACCTATTCAACATTTTCTTGTGGCTTTTAAAACGCAATAGAAGAGAAATGAAAGCTTAAAGGTGATTTTTATTTATTTATTTATTTTTTTGAGACAGAGTCTCACTTTGTTGCCCTGGCTAGAGTGAGTGCTGTGGCGTCAGCCTAGCTCACAGCAACCTCAGACTCCTGGGCTCAAGCGATCCTACTGCCTCAGCCTCCCAAGTAGCTGGGACTACAGGCATGC
>CAUYSK010076894.1:0-15475 GCA_963575035.1 Avahi laniger | reverse complement strand
AATGCAAATCAAAACCACAATGAGATATCACCTAACTCCAGTGAGATTGGCCTTTATCAAAAAATCCCAAAGCAACAAATGCAGGCGAGGATGTGGAGAGATAGGAACACTCTTACACTGCTGGTGGGACTGCAAATTAGTGCAACCTTTGTGGAAAAGAATTTGGAGATACCTCAAATAGTTACAAGTAGAACTAGCATTTGATCCAGCAATAGCACTATTAGGCATCTACCCAAAGGAACAAAAGTCATTCTATAATGAAGACATCAGCACTCAAATGTTTATGGCAGCACAATTCACCATAGCAAGGATGTGGAAACAACCCAAGTGCCCATCAATCGATGAGTGGATTAATAAAATATGGTATATGTATACAATGGAATACTACTCAATTACAAAACACGATGGTGATCTAGTACTTCTTACATTTTCCTGGATAGAGCTTGAGCCCATCCTCCAAAGTGAGGTATCACAGGAATGGAAGAATAGGCACCACATATACTCACCATCAAACTGGCACTGACTGATCAACGCTAAGGTGCTCAAACAGTAGTAATATTCTTTGGGGGTTGGAGGTGGGTGAACTCACAACTAATGGATGTGGTGAGCATTGTAGCCGGGAAAGGGCACATCTCAAATCATGGTTGGGATGTGGCAAAGTCCTAACATGTAACCGAAATGTCTGTACCCCTATAATATCCTGAAATTAAAAAAAAAAAAAGAACCTGAAAACTTTACCCTTAGTGGAAGGAGATTCGATTTGAATAAATATCATTAATTATAGAATATTTCCTTAAGTGAGAATCTGGTCTGTCTTTAGAGATAAATATAGCTATTTATGAATCCAAAAGATCAGGATGGAGCAGAAAAGAAACTGAAATTACTTCAGGGAATAGTACACTGATGGCATCTCAAGATTCCATGGCCGGGTGGCGGGGGTGGGTAAAGTGGGAGAGGAGAGATGGGGAAGGTGAGGATGCCTTGCTAATGGCACCTTTCTCCATGCCACCACCTGGCTGTTCTGTCGTGGGGGAAGGGGCAGAAAGATCTATATTTAAAGGAGCCAGGAAGTTTACTGTTCACACTTACAGGAACATCAAAGAGAACTTGGACTGGAGTACCTAAGTCCCTATCACACAAAGACACCACCACTCCCTCTTGCTGTAGGGCTTGGGTGGCAAGAAACCAGTGTCCACCCTGCCGAAGCCTTGGAATGCTACTTAAATTTGTCAGATGTAGACTGTGGTAATTCATGGAAAGGGGAAAACATCCAGGGAGAAAGGTCATTTTCTCTGAGAGACGTGGAGTTTTTCTCATAGATGGAGGCAAAGATTTTGTGGAGGAGCTGGGTGAGGTGGGGGCAGAGCATTTGCATTTGAATTTAGAGGAGCTAGACCAGGAATCAAGTAAGAATCCTTGGAGGAACCCCCTATCATTAGGGTCCCAAATCTTCACGTTTCTGCTAAAAAGTTCACATTAGTTAGAACCTTAATTTTTCTTTTTCCTTTAATGCAAATCTCCTTAGTCCTTTGGGAAAGAAATTTTGCTTATACCTGCTCAGTCTTGGGAAGACAGGGTGACTTTTCCATCTACCTTTGAAGTCTCTATGGAGAAGGACTCTAATTAACAGCATTATTTATTGGAATTCCACGTGAGGAGAACTGTTGAGGGTGACACCTGGAAGAGACAAACCTGTGACGCTCAAGAGAGGGGAAACACTCGGTGATCCTGCCGGCTCAATGAGCTGCCGGCTGCTGTCCCCTCAAAGGGAAGGAGAGAAACTCAGTGAACATCTGCATTACACTTGCTGCTTATGTTTTTCTGAGGCATTTTACAGTGTTCATTTAAAGATTTATTTAGAGTTACTTCTCTGGCTACCAAGGAACAGTCTCAGAAGGCATCCCAGGGCTTGCAATCTCAGATGTTTGGAAGGGCGGATGCTTTAAATATTTGTATATAAGTGTGTTTCAGACAGGTTTTGTTGGATATATCTGGGGGCCACTGAAGGAGTCAGAGGGCCTATGTTTGTGAAGTGAGGTTGAAGGTGGGGAGTGTAGGTGTGTGCTTATATTATGAGCCTGTGTGTTTGTGTGTGTATGTGTGTGTGTGTATGCGTGTGTTCAACCATGTACTGTATCTCTGTCTTTCAGTCCTGCTTGACATCAGATTTACTTAATTTGCTTTGAAAGTTGAGAAAAACGGTGCAGGAAAGATTTTAATAAATGGGTTGACTTATAGTTTGTTCAGTTCTAAACCATGGAATATTCAAGTGATCTTGTTCCTAAGGTGAGGAGATTGCTGTAAATTGAGAAATTAATTCTGATATGTGTTCTTAAACTCTTACAGATCATGATGGCCAACACTATGCCTTACCAACTTCTTTTATACTCTCCTTACTTAACCCACAATACCGAGCATATACTAGGATTATATTTAATTAATTAGTAAGTTGCCTGAGTTAGTAGTAGAAAAATATCATATAAATAGAAGACTCATATGTTCAATATTTTGCCAATTATGGATGAGGGTTTTAAAACAGATTGTGAAGAATATTTCTTTGAAACCTAGGTTTATGGCTAATTGGATGCATAAATTTGTTTGTGTGTAAAATTGAAATTAGGCTAATAAAATTAGTACAATTCATGTTCAGTTTGGTCCCATAATTTGTATCATCTGAAAAGCAATAGATAATTTGGAGTCTAAATTAAACATGAAGATAAATTAGAGATTTATAATTTAATTTTAATGGAAGAATCAATTGTATTAGAAGAAGACTAGACTATTACTTATTTTGTAGCATGTGACCTTCACTGAGCTGGTTGGTGTTTCCTGGGAATCAGTGCCTGCAGTCAAGAGGCATTCAACCTGACCTGCATTTGCATTCCAACCCCACCACTTAGTAGCCGTATGAGCCTGGGCAAGTTTCCTAACCTCCCAGCGCCTCAGTTTCCACTATACAAATGGGGATGTTAATAGCATCTACCCCTTAGGGTAGTTGTGAGGACTGGTTGTGAATTGATACGTGCACATGCTAATGCATAGTCAGGTGCAGACTAAGTGCTCAAAAATGTTACTTATGAAGTAAGTACTCATTTCCCATTTTTCCTATAACAAGTTATTACAAACTTAGATGCTTAAAACAAGGCAACTTTGTTATCTTACAGTTCTATAGGTTAGAAGTTTGATATGGGTCTGACTAGTTTAAAATTAAGGCGTCTTCGGACTGCATTCTTTTCTATAGGCTCTGGGGGAGGATCTGTTTCTTTGTACATTCCCGTTGTTGGCAGAATTTAGTGCACTGAGGTTGTAGGATCTAGGTCTCGGTGTTCTTGTTGGCTGTAAGCAGTGGGCTGTTTCCAGCTTCTAAAAGTTGCTGCATTCCTTGGCACATGGCCCCTTCTTCCATCATCAAAGCTGACACAGGAGGCCAAGTCCTTTTCACGTGACATCTCTCTGATCATTCTATCCCACTGGGAAAGATTCTTCACGTTTAAGGTTTCATTTGATTAGATAGGGTCTCCTAAATAATCTAGGATAATATCCGCTTCTCAAAGTCCTTGCCCATAATCAGCAAAGTTCCTTTGTCAAGTAAGCTAACATATTCACAGGTTCCAGTGACTGATGTAGGGGAATCATTTTTGGGGGTGGGAGTATCATAATTCTGCTTACTATCAGGTGATAGCCTTGTGGTTGAAGGCAAGATTTAAAAGTTAGAAATCACTGCATTTGTCAGGGGATCTTTGGGGGCATTTTTCAGTTTCTGTATGTATTTCAAAGTGGGAAGGGGAATATTTCCTAGGGGAATGTTTATTTTAAAAATATTCTCTAAGCATTATATTAATATTTGTGAGATAATAGACATAAAATGAAAAAAATAGGCTTGTATAGGAAGGTTCATGTTTGTTGTCAAATAAGACAGGTAAATAAAGCAAATGCAATCTGAGTCTTTAATGAAAGGTTACTTACTACCCTTAATATGTTAAAGGTCATCGTGACTTTCCAAAAGGTATGAGATATTTTCTAATCATAGCTGATTATGGACATTTTGTTTTTATTTATTTCCTGAGGGATTCTGAATTAACCCTGTCAAGTTATGGTCCAGGCACTTGGTGTGCTAGCAATGTACTTGGCCAGCAGTATGGACAAAGCCTCTCATTGTGTAGGAGACAGATACAAGGAGGCTCTACTCTGGCCTTATTCAAATGCTATCTTATCTATAAGATCCTCTTTAGAACTTATTTTTCTTTCAAAAGATAGAATATATTCTATACTCCTCACTGGATTTGGAAGCATTTGCATTGCATAGACACAGCTAAAGCCTTCTTTCATTGGTTAAATAATAACTATTGTTATTAATATATAATATTTTACATGTGTTTGATATGTGTCAGGCATTGTGCTAAGGTCTTTATGAGTATTATTTCATTTAATATTCATGGCAATGCTCATGAGGTAGGTGCTATAATTGTGAAGGAATTGAGCCTCAGCAAAGCTAATAGAGTAAATGTTGAGTTTGGAAATCAAACATAGGCTGTGTTATTTCACGATATGTCCTCTTATTCACTATGCTGTACTGTCACTATAAATGTGGTTATAAACATTAGGCACACTGTTACAATAAATTTAAAGACAGTATTTTATTTGGAAATGAACAATGGAAACTCATTGGACAATCTGAGAGTAAGGAAGATCTACTTGGTTGTACTCTAGACATGGTGATCATTGCTTCTCTGCACATTCCCTTTTCTGAGAGAAACTGCCTTGCTCCCCTCAGCTGAGTTGTTTGCAAGACTCCTCATCTCCCTCTACACTCTGACCCCACGACAATAATTAGATCAGATAGAAAAAACTGACCACAAAATAACAATCTATAAACTAGTCTGGGCCAACTGGATTATATCTTGAGGCTTAGAATTGAGTCATTTGGAAACTGAATCCACAAGAGATTAACAGACAAAAAATCTAGCACAAGGACCCATGCAGGTGTGGTGCCTCCCGGAGATGGCATTTGAAGTGAGTTCCTTTTCCAGATCCAAAGAAACTATAAAAGGCAAATGCAAAGGAGTCTTGAGATCAGCTGGGGAATGAAGCTTCCTAGAGAGCTGGAGAGTGAGAATGCACAGTGCTTGTGAAAGGTACCAGTGCGTATTGAGTAGACAACCTGGCCTATTGGTAAGAATTACCTGGCAGTGGGTAGGTCCATTCTTGGAACTGCCTTTGTTTCATTAAAATATCTCATGAAGTCTTCAAATTCCCTTTGCTTCGATTTTACATTTGCTGACAAACCTCATGATCTTAATTTGCTCTGCCTCTATGGCTTCCCTCAAAAGTGGTGAAAATGCTTTCCGGCTGACAGGAACATTGTTCACAGTGAATTAATAAATTATCATTCGATGTCAATCTCAGCTGGATAAGGATGAATCATCAGGCTTAATCTCCTGTAGGTGAACTAATGGAGATGGACTTTGCCGACACCCCCGCCCCCTGCGGTGAGCAGCCAGATTCAATTTCATACCCTGGAGGCTGGAGCTGACAACCAGGCAGGCACACACCCACTAGGTCGCTAATTAATTCTTCAGCAAATGTTTGGTGGGTGCTTCCTTGATGCCAGACACTGTCCCAGAGGCCAGATCCTCTGCAGTAAACAAAGCGAAAGTGCACCTTACTCTCAGAGAACTTACCATGTAGGGAAAGCAGATAGATAATAATTTGGAAAAATCAGAAATAAATATATAGATAAATAAATGAATAGACATGAAAAGTATCAGGCAGTGATAGGTATTATCAAGAAAATGAAAACAGAGTGATATGGTAGAGGGTAACTGGGTGGCAATATTTTGGAGGTAGAATAGAGAAGTGGTTAAAATAATAAGCGTCAGACATGAAGTCAAATTGTCTTCATTACTTAAGAGTGTCTGACCTTGGGCAGTGTTCTTTACCTCTCTATGCCTTAGTTTCTTCATCTGTAAAACGGGGTTGATACTAATGGGATCTACATGTTGGTGTGTAAATTTTATTAAATGAGTTAATGTATGTAAAGCATTTAGAACAGTGGCAAGCCTGTAAATCCTATGAAAGTGTTGGCTACCATTATGATTCCTGTTTGTTTAGAGACATTTAGTTGAGATTTGAATAAGCAGAAGGTTGACCACATGAATTGGGCAGAACACTACCAGCCGAGGGAAATGCTGGCATAAAGATATACAGACAACAATGCACTTGTCTCTGTTAAGGACCAGAATGAGGACAGGTGCGGCCAGAGTGCAAGAGAGGATGGAGGAGAGAAGTCAGAGGCGAGTCACATGGGAGGCAGGGCTGGGCCATAAAGAGCTCCTAAATAGTGGAAGGATATATTATGTCTGCTTTAAAACCTGCATGTGCAGGGAACTTTACCATCAAGAACCTCGACATATATATCACATATTTAGCAGTGAAGAGGTTGGGGGAAAAAGGAAACAGACAACATCCTTGCCCTCATGGTGCAATCTTTACATTATAAATCATAACCTTGGGCAAAAAAGGTTTTCCTAGGATATTGTCACTCCTGTAGCCAAGAGCAAATATATGATACTTGTGGTACACCTGAAGTCGTAACTTACATCTTTCTCAAAGATGCTTCTAGCATGTTGATGCAGTTCTTCCCACTGGAAGGATCTTTCACTGTCTCTTCAATCTGGAATGATTGCTCAGGTGTTAGTGTTGAATTTCATCATACCAGTCACTTTAGTAATGTATCACAGTGAATACATTTACATGAATCATAGGTCAGCTGTGTGTATGCAACATGGTACTATTAAAATAAGACAGGAACTAATAGGCTTTCTAACCCAGGCTCATTCTTTCTGCTGGAGCACTCCAGCTGTCTTTTGGATAGTTTAGTCTGGAACAACAACCCAACTAGACAAGGTCATGTTGACATGGATCTCTTCAAGTGTGTTTAACATTAAGTCAAGGTGATTTTGTTTTTTCCATAAGTGATCGAACCTAGGAATTGGTCTCATTCCACCTAATAATAAATAGCCAATTAACAGTAACATAATTTTGATAATAGTCTGTTTTTATGCCACTAATTATTTCTGGAAATTATTTTCTCACTACTACTAAATGTTACTTTCCAAGAGTCTAAACATTTCCCAGAATATTGCAGAAATATATTTTATTTAATGTATAAGAAGACAATGTGTCTTAAACATAGTACTTCTTCTCTGTGGACAGATGTGGTATAAGATGAAGAGTGCTGAGACTGCCTTGCCACCTTGAAATCTCTTCTTGACATAGATCTTACAGGCTCTAATCTTCACAATTAAGGGCAAATTTATTGAGTGATCTCTCTTTTGAAGTTTTCTGTAAAAAGTAATTAGTGTTATGAAGAGCTAATTCTTACTGACTTAATAAATGACCATACTCCAACTAGTAGGAACAGTCATCATGAAGAAGACTGGGTTGCAACATGGAGCCAGGTGAAGTAGTATTCAAAGAAATAAAAAAGGCCACACAAAATGAGGACAAAACGAGGACACGAAAACTTACCATCCTTTCTCAAGGCAGTATTTTCCCAAGTGACTGCCACTACATCCTTCCTGACCTGTGCAGACTACAGCCTTGAGCTCAGCAGTACATATGAGCTTCTTTGGTGTTGGACAAGAATTTCAGCACAGTTGGATGAAGTCTGGATCATTAGTCTATTCTCTGTTATGACCGCTGCTCTCACTAGGATGTAGGTGGTTCTTCAGAAAACAAAAACTAAAATAAAACCTTGGAATATATTTTCACTAGTCTAAGCACCAAGCAAGCAAGCAAACAAACAAACAAGTAGAAAATCCCAGTAAAGTGGATAGCATGTGGCAGAAGGGTGATGGGATCCTATAAATATTTTCATAAAAATTTCCCTCTGTGACTTGCCAGCAGGAAAGATCTGGGTGAACCCCTGCCACCTTCAGTAAATGATGACAAGAACAGTGAAGCAAGCTCTGCAATGCGTTGATCAGAGTGTGCAGAACTCTGGGCAAATGCTTTGCCCTTAAGTCACATCAACTCTGCCATCCATATGTTTAAGCCTCTGTAGACTGTTTACTGCTGTTGGAGCAGATGGGTCCCAGGATGCAAGTGTAGTTTGCTGTTTTAAGGCATGTGTGCCTGTGCATATATGCACATGCATGAGCGCGCGCACACACACACACACACACACACACCCCAAGGCACCATATGGGACTGCCTATTGACCTTTGAAACATCAAGATACTAAAATGCTATATGCTTAATTTAGGTGCGAGATCCAGTTACTTGACTTCTAAGAGAAACTATTACCCCATTCACAAGTCTGTTTAACTCTAGTTTGATTCAGAGCCTAGTTTTACATGTTTACTACAATGTGAATGTTTGAAATAGCCTGAAAACTTTCTCCCTAAAAGATAATCTGCTTGCATCCAATGAGGCAGTAAAACAGGCTACAATTCTGTGTTCTCTGCCATCCCTCTGAGGCACATGCACTAGGCTAGATGGATTGCAAATTTGGATTCACATCAACCTCTGAGATGACCGCAGTCTGGATGTAATGTGTTTGCTCTGCTCTGCCAAGTCAAGCAAAGAAGACTTATTGGGCCCTAGAGGTGGGTGGCAGCAACTTTGTTGAACTAGTATAGTTGTGCCAAGTGAATATAGTATGTTGGTAATTTTGATGATTTTTGGCAATGTCTAGGTCACCGTGACAATATGGCAGCTGTGATAGAACTGGATATTATATCTTCATAAAATCCTTGGCTTGATTTAATACAAATTGTTGCCATGTCATCACAAGCACCTACTTATGACTGCTGTCTTCTAACAAATCTTGTAGAATTAGGAAAATAATACCTGTTATTCTGGCTTCTATGAGCAGTCTTGAATTATGTGTTCTAAGAGGTAATCCAAAGCTTGGATTACTCTCTTTGTACATAAATCAATACTGGTTGGAAACATGAGGCATTGGGCAATTCATTGCCATAGATGTAGTTAATAAGCTGCCTGGATTAGTCTGGTGTGGGCCCTCCTTGCTGTTGTGTCTAAGAATTTGCAGATGAAATTTGAAGACTAACGTGTGTCTGGGCAATTTCAGTTGCTTTGAGTAGAAGACACTCCAATTACGCCCACCTTTGAAGACTTTAGAATTCAGACAAAAGGAAATTTATTGCTGTTCTATACTCTCCAGACTTGCCAACCTCATCATTTTTGTAGTTGAGAAAACTTAGTCTCAAGATTTTGTATTGACCAAAATTCAGTTTATTTCTAGTCTGTATCTTCCTTGCCTCCTATATTTCCTGCTTTGTCTCTGATCACTGTTCCACTTGGAAGAAGATGTATGCAGTGGTAGTTCTATTTTAGAACTAGGCTTAGAGACTTCATGACACTGAGCCAATCCAAATCTCAGAATCAAAAGGAAAACAGGGACTCATGCCATGCCATTCATTGGTTATAAATGATTCCAGGGCTTGAATTCAGTTAGAAAATATTTGCTGGAAATTTATAAAGAACTATGAGCAACAAATGAGTGAAACCACTCACTTTTTTTTTTTGCCACTAATGTGTTCTGAGTGCCTACAATATGCAAGGACTCTGCCAGTTAATCTATGACTTCTATTTATAAACAGCCACTGCTCTAGGCTTGGCTGAACTTACATTGGTTGAGCACATGGTACTTGATTTTAAGAAGTTCACGGTATGAAGGAAATAAGACATAAACCCAGGTAACCATGAGGCTAGGTGATACAGGTACTGCACGAGTTCACAAAAGCTAAAGAGAGTAGTAAGGGCATTGGGGAAATGTGGGTGGCAGTGGTACCTTCTGACGTGAGCTCTGAAGGGAGGGAAAGGTCTTAACATGTGAGGATTGAAAGGAGAAAACTCTCATTAAGGGTCTAATTATGTATAAAAAACAAAACCTAGTATTCCACAGAAAGCATTGTCCCATTTTAGTGGGAACAAAACCTATGCAAGAAAGTGATGGGATAGAAATAAGTTAGTTCGCATGATAAATATTGAGTGACTTCTCTGTAGTCAGGCATTGTCCTATGCTCTGGGCTATGGTAGTGAACACAATGAAGTTTCCACAAAACTTACATTCTAGTAGGGGGATGTAGTAGGCAGCCTGTAGGATGGTCCCAGTGTTCCCTACCTCCTGGAACTTAGGTGCTTGAGTAATTTCCTCCCACTAGAGTAGGGGCTGGACTTAGTGATTTGCTTCTAATGATAGAATATGGCAAAAATGATGGGATGCTGCTTAGGAGATTAGGTGACCAAAAGCCTATGACTTCTGTCTTTCTTGCTGTCTGTTGTCTCTTCCTTGCTTACTGAGAGGGAAGTCAGCTGCCATGGGGTGAACTGCCCTACGGAAAGGTGTGTGGGGCACAAAACCAGCAGGCGAGGACCTGAGGTCAGCCAGCAGTCATGTGAGTGAGCTTACAAGTGGCTCCTCCTGAGGTAAGCCTGGGGACGACTGCAACCCTGGCTGTTACCTTGACTGCAGCCCTGTGAGAACCATTGAGTCAGGGGCACCAGAACAGTACCTGGATTCCTACCCCATCAAAACCATAAGATAATAAATTTTTTTTTAACTGCTAAATTTTGTCATAATTTGTTATGCAGATATAGATAACGAATATAGCAGAGGAAAACTAACCTCTCTTTCTCTTCTCTCTCTCTCTCTCTCCATACATATAATTAGTTGGAAGAACAATTACACAGAATAAAGGGGACCAAATGGGAACTGGGAGTTCCAGGGAGCAGGCTGGAGGGGGTGTGCTGCCATTTTGTATAGGTCGATCAAGGAAGGCCACAGGATAAAGTGACATTTGAACCAAGGCCTGAAGGAAGGAGGGGGAGGGAACTATGTGGATGGCTAGGGAGAGATGTACTAGGTAAAGAAGCCCTCAGGTACTAATGCCCTTAGGCAGAGGGATGCAAAGGTTATATGAGGAAGAATAAGAAGGCCAGCATGTGTGAGGAAGGGGGTGTTTTATAGGAGGCCTGAGGGGAAGAACAAGAAGGCCAGTATGTGTGAGGAAGAGGATGTTTTATAGGAGGCCAGAGAGGAAGAATAAGAAGGCCAGTATGTGTGAGGAAGGGGGTGTTTTATAGGAGACCTGAGAAGTAATGAGAGAACAGAATATAAGACTTCATAGGTTGTGGTAAGATCATGGGATTTGATATGGATGAAACTGGAAAGCTTTTGAAGGGTTTTGAACAGAGAATCAATACTACCTAACTTAGATTTAAATATCTAGCTAGCTAGCTATTAATTATTTGCCTTCTTTATGAAATGTATTATAGGAATATGGAAAACGAAGCAAAAGAGCTAGTTAGGAGGTCATTGTACTACTCTTGGTAAGAAAGAATTGGTGAGTCAGACCAGGTTGTTAGCAGTGGAGGTTGTGAGAAGGAAATATATATTGACAATAGTGAAGACGTGATTTATGGATTAGATGTAATGCAGAAAAGGAAGAGAGACGTCAAGAAGAACTCCAATGTTCTGGCCTGAACATCTATAAATGGAATTTTCATGTATGCTGTTGGAGAAGATTCTTTAAAGAGTAGGGTATTTTGGGAGGGGGATGGGGTGTGGCACTGTACAATCAGTAGTTCAGATTTTTACCTGTAGAGCATGAGTTCCTTCTCAGTTATTGAAGTAAAGATGGCAAATATGGTTTGGTATATATGAGTTTGAAAATCAGGAAATCCAGGATGAATTTATAAATTTGGGAACTGAGACATTAATATGATTGATATAATCACTTGATTAATTGATTGGACAATGCAGAGATCCTTGATGACTTGGTAAATACTGATTTGTGCAGTAGCATAATGATAGTTTAATTGGAGTGGATTCAACAGAGAATGAGAAGATAGGAAGTGGAGAAGTCAATAAATACTACTCTTTCAGAAAATTTTGGTTTAAATGGGAATAAAGAAGAGGAGTGATAGCCATAGGGGAAAAAGTCAAAAGTACATTTGTGTTTGTGTGTAATCTTAATTTTAAGATATAAAAAATAACAGTATATCTGTCTAATGATGGTAATAATGCAACAGAGAAGAAGAAACTGGATACTAGGGAGAGGAGGAGAGTAGAATTATTGGAGTGATAGCTTCAAGTATGTGAGAAGCGATGTTTTAAACCCATTGCACAGATATGGTAGTTGGCATTCAGTTGGCAAATGGACTACTGTTTACCTATGGAAAAAGCAGGAACTGCACAGGAGATATAAATCATGGTGGTAGGGATGTGGTTGTAGGGAACTTGTGAAATTTCTCTTTTGATAACTCTGGTTTTCTAAGTGAAATAGAAAACATGGTTATCATCTGAGAGTAAGGCTTGGGGAGAAGATCTAGGAAGTATTAACATAAGAAAGTATTTAATTGTCATGTCCAGAGAGTGGAAAAGTGACTGGACTGATAGCATGATTACCAAAAGCCTACTTGGTGTTCCATCCAGTCTCACGCAGGGCTCACATTTGTGGCGAGACCAATCAGCCAGATTCTGTGTTGTTCTGCAACACATCTGCTGCCCTGGAGCAAACATGGCCTAGTTACAGAGTTGGCTTTAACCAGAGGTTGGGCTGTGCCAAGTTAGTGCAACAGAATAGTGAGGAACAAGGGATGTAATCTAAACTGGACAGGAACAGAAACGAGGACAAAGGGTGAGAGAGAGTGAAGGAGAGTAGTGGCAATATGGATTGTGGATCCTTGTGAAAAGGTGGGGGTCAAAGACTTGGTGTCCTGGTGTTGGCAGGGGGAGCGGGAGAGAGGGGAGACAGTGTTCGTTGAGTGCGATGCAAGACACCGAGAGAATGAGGAGTAGGCATGAGACCAAAATCACAGCCAGGGCCTAGGCTGAGAACCGGGAGGCCAAGTCTTCATGAAGCTTTCTTCTCTAGGAAAGGATATGTACAAACCAGTGTTCCTTTGAGACCAATCTGATAATAACATGCATGAGGATACAAGTGGGGCAGGAGAATATGTGTAAAGGCCATTGTGGTAGGAAAGGCAGATTTTGTTTTTTTGACAAAATGTTCCTTAATTTCCATTGTGTTATACCTATTTCATCATTTGAGAGAGATTCTTTCTTAATAGTTTCTCTCTGTAAAAGGCAAGGATGGATTTCTTTCTCTAGAGCACCTGCAGCTCATCTCTCTTGTCAGTTGTTCAAACATCATTTGCCAGCTGGTGATGAGACAAAGAAAATAGCACTGCCTGGGTGTGCAATGACACCTTGTACCTGCAGGCTGTATGTTCCACCTAATCAGTAGACTTGCACAGTCTTGGGATTGTGCTCTTCCTTATCAACTCTGACAGCAGGCAGATTTACCCTATTGTACCGATGGATGCTTTTGGAAAGTTATGTAAATCGAGACATGTATTTTAATGCCCATGGGAAAATATGATTGAAAGGAAACTTGAAATCTACCCTTCTGTGAAGTAAAAATATTACATTTGACAAATGGGCATGCTATGGTATAATTTATAACTTTAATTTTAATGTTAACATTTGAGCATGTTAGAAAATCATAGAGTTTGAAGAAAACTTAGGTAACTTCTCTCCTGATTTCTCACCCCATAGAGATAAAGACATCCCTTGCTATCCAATTTCAGAGTTCAGTAGTTTTAGATATTGTTTTTAAGATAAGGCTGTTTGGAGGAAAAGACTCCTCACTTTTTCGTTTCTGGCTCTCTGAAACTCATAATGTAAACATATGGAGAAATACAGTCTTTTTCACAATCCAAGTTCACTCGATTCAAATTCAGGAGCATGCAGATTCAAACGGTAAGGGAGAGCTGTATTTTTGCTGAATTAACCTAAGATAATATTTTTAGTCTTTGAATAACAATAATGTTTTAACTTGCTAAGGGATTTTGAGAAAGATTTTCCATTTATCTTTTTAAAAATATTGTATTTAGGCTTATCTATGAAACAGTGGGCATAAGATAAAAATGATCTTTAAAAATATTAGATATGATCTAGCTCCTTCAAGCAACAGAACACCTGGCCAGCTTCCGTGTGGAGGTTCCAAAATACTGGAGTGAAACTGAGTTAATGCTGCCCTACTCCTCAAAATAGCAGTGAAAAACTACAAATAAAAACTGTCAAGAAAGTATTACAGTTTTCTTGGCTCATAATTCCACAGAATCAAGGGATGTGGTACAAAATAAGAAAGAGCTGGAAGAAGAGAAAGAGAAGGTAGGTTATTGTAGACATTCACCTTGTTATCAGCAAAGCCTTGGAGCTCTGATTTTCAGCGTTAGGAAGAAAAGATAGCGAAAGTACTAATACTGCCTAAATACTGAAGTATCCTTGAGCTGCTCAATCTATTGATGTATGTTTAATTATAATTTTACTTATTAGTTTTTTCTCTCAGGATGGAAATTCAGGGATTTCTTTCACCTCAGACCAGATTGGAGAAGTTATTACTATTTTTTTTATTTTATTTTATTTTTTTTGAGACAGAGTCTCACTCTCTTGCCTGGGGCGAGTGCCGTGGCATCAGCCTAGCTCACAGTAGCCTCAAACTCCTGGGCTCAAGCGATCCTACTGCCTCAGCCTCCCAAGTAGCTAGGACTACAGGGATGCGCCACCATGCCCGGCTGTTTTTTCTATATATATATTTTAGCTGTCCAATTAATTTCTTTCTATTTTTGGTAGAGACGGGGTCTCGCTCTTGCTCAGGCTGGTCTCGAACTCCTGAGCTCAGAACAATCCGCCCGCCTCGGCCTCCCAGAGTGCTAGGACTACAGGCGTGAGCCACCGCACCCGGCCTGAGATTACTTTTATTAATGTTTATTGGTGCTGTTTTGGTTTAAGTGTGATGTATTCCATAGTAAATATATTTATTATATTTAATGGTTTCAATCTTCAAAGTAAAATATTTTTAAGAGAAAATTTTTAAAATTTTGTTATTAATAATTATTATTGGTACAAAATAGTTGTATATATTTATAGGGTACATGTGATGTTTTGATACAGGCATACAATGTATATTAGTCAAATCAGGGTAAAAGAGTTATCCACTTGAGAGAAGATTTTGATGGAACAGATCAATTTAGAGCTTTTTCGTTTTAATAAAAGTGGATGAAAATACTCTGGGATTAAGGTATTTACAAAACTAGCTTTCTAGATCTCAATAAAGTTTTAATTTTCAACTGCAAACCTCTCCAGGCTAACATGAAAAAAATTTAATTTTCACATATGGAGAAATATTATTTTAAGGGAAAAAATAAATGTTGATATGAAGATATAGGAACTGTAGGGCTATATCAATTCTTCTCTAAACACAGGTTACGGAACAGGTAAAATGAACCATTCAGAGGAGAAAAGCTGTTATTCAAAGGCACAAAGCTAAGCAAACTTGACCCTTAAAGTAATATAAGATAATATAAATAGGGAGCTAGTGGTTTGAAATGTTGACTGATGACTCCCAAGGAAGGCAGATAAATCACTTAACATAACATG
>CAUYSK010076892.1:0-24593 GCA_963575035.1 Avahi laniger | reverse complement strand
ACAAGCAAACACTAATCTGCTATAATTTAATCTATTTATACTTAATTTACAGTGCATAATATTTATGCACATAATAAAAATGATTTCATGTTTGTGAAATATAATATCAATTTTCATTGAAAAATATATGTAAGTTTTCCTTCTGAAAACATGCAGCAGGGAATTATTTCGTGCATTTTTAAAATAACATCTAATATGGGTCCTTAAATTAAAAAAATAAATACATACTAATTTAATTAATTATTCACAAATTTTTTCATTCATCATATATGTTTTGAACCTCAACATTTATCAGGTGTCATGCAAAATTTTAAATAAAGTGTTAATAATTTAAAAATATTTATTCTCAAAAAGTTTATATACTCTTCTGGAAAAGAAAACATACAAACAAGTGGTCATTAAAAAAGATTAAATATAATATAATGCCAAAGCTATATCTATAAAATCATTAGATCATAAAGGAGGATTGTCTATCTGGTGAGGTAAAGAAGCCAGGCAAATATTTCTAGATGATAGGATACCTGAACTGAAAGACAAGACAGAATTGGTCACATAAAAGTAACAAGGGGATAGTTTGACATATTAGGCAGACAGCAGAGTACAAAAAAGACTTGAATGAGATGAGAAAGAAGATTGACTATAATCAAAATTAAATATAGTCAGCATTGAATATTTTAATCTCAGTATGTTTTAGTATGCATATTTTTGGAGAAAAGAGTCATTATCGAACACCTTCATTTTTGGCTTCTTGTTATAATCTACTAAAGTACTGGAACTATAGAAGACGTTAAGAAGTTGAGCAGGAGACGGTGGGGAAGGAGGAGAGAGAGATAAAGGGATACAGAAAAGGAGAAACAGAAGAAGAAATCCTAAGAGAAAATGTGTGCAATACAAATGTGTCTTTAGAACTGTATGTACGTCTTCATCAACTAGTTGCAGTAATTATATTGCAGGAAATTCACTAATGTATCAACTTTACTAATGATTCTTTCCTTTTTTCTTAATATTCTCTCCCATGTAGTCAATTACAATTTTTAAAAGAAAAGAGAAGCGGATACTAGCTATTAATTCAAATGTCTGGTAGTACAAAAATATTATGCACTGTAAATTAAGTATAAATAGATTAAATTATAGCATATTAGTGTTTGCTTGTGTTCCAAGAAAGTCTTCTTAGTAGTCTGACATGAATACTCCACAATGCCCAATAATTACTCAGCTAAAGCATAATTAATGGTGTCATATTTATTTGTGATGTCTTTCTAAAGCCAGCTTTAGATGACAGAATTTTAATTAACTAAGGCAAATGAGTATTCTAGTCCAAATGATTATATTTTATCAAAAAACCAAATCTATGAGAAATTTATCAGAAAAATATTACATTCTATGTCTTGAGATAAGTTTATAAAAACTTATCTACCTAATTATACAGGTAATTTTTAAATAACAATAAAAGCACAATGTAGACTATTTTTTAAACTAAAAACCTTTTCCTCTCTGATATTTTATTTGCATTCTTCATTTTCAATTACTAATAAAAATTTAGAGTTTTCTTTTCCTGACT
This sequence comes from Avahi laniger, assembly GCA_963575035.1. Taxonomy (NCBI): domain Eukaryota; kingdom Metazoa; phylum Chordata; class Mammalia; order Primates; family Indriidae; genus Avahi; species Avahi laniger. The sequence continues at coordinate 23,032 of CAUYSK010076892.1, read as the reverse complement.
TCTCCCTATGCCTTAAAAGAATTTTTTTTTTCATTTACCCGACAGCTATCCAAGTTGAGTCTAAGGTTTTTCCATTAGGTGAATTTTGCATTTTACCCAACACTTATTCTTCACAAGAAGGTATTTTCTTTATGTGCTGCTGTTAGATCCTATTCCTTGTGTTTTTGTCCTTGATATAATGAACACAAGCAAAGCGCAAATCTCTTGGTCTCTACAGCCAATGGCTGCCTTCCTTAATTTCTCAACAAATACAGAAGAATGCTTACTGGCCCTGGTCCTTGTGATTCTGGCCAAGAACATGTTTATGGAAAGTACTTTTCATCCATTTATTTAAATAATTGAACCAATAACTTAAAAAGAAAAGTATTTTTTATTGGCTTACTTTATCATATTTAGAAAAAAATGTATATTGTTATTGAGCTAGAAACTCTGGAAATGAAAAATATCTGATTTTATACAAATGTGTATTTTGCATATTTGTGTACATGAAAGTGAAATTTTAAAACTAAACTTATTTCCTAATCTAGTATTATTTTGTAAATTAATGTATCTATGCTTCCAGTGGGTTTTTTTGTTTGTTTGTTTTATTTTTAAATTTCGATGGCAGGAAGAAGTAAGGGTGATAATTTATAGTCAAATTGATTAATAAGGTGATTCAATTCTCCAACAAATATTTGCACTCTAGTATTAACAAAAATGAAAGATAAATTATTTTGTTATTAGTTCTTTTCTGCTTGCTTGGAATTCATTTTTCAATTGCATATATTAATAAATTAAAATTAACATATCATTCTTCAGTGAATTGGAAAATAATACATGTAAAAAGGTACAACATTAAAAGAGAACCTTTGATTTTTCTATTGGTAAGATCTAATTAAATGAAGAAATTTATTTATCTAAGTGATGAGTTTTAAAACATATATTTTATTCTATCAGAAGAATTAGTATTTGATTTTAAATTATATTTTTAAAGGTCTGGCATTGAGTGTTTTAATTTTAATTTTTTATTTTATAGCAACATCCAGCAAGGAGGACTGTGAACTTATGAAGTCAGTCAGGAGTGTGTCTTTGTTTGGCCTGTCTGACCCCCCTGCTCAAGCACAGGAGGAGGGAGGAGGGAAAATGCTACTAAAGGGAAGACCACCTGACCCTTCCATGCCAAGACTCAGGAGGTGTTGGTCTAGCCTTGGCTGGTGGAGAGTATGAGACTGAATTTTCCATAAAATCCTCAATAATAAAAGCAACTTCTGAATGAGGAACGACTGAAAAATTGTACAACTAAACTGAGATACTGTTGAGGAAGTGAGCATCTCCACTGGAAAGATGGGGGTTGAACATATCATAGTTGGGGGGAAGTTATTGCAAAAATAAAACCTTTTGAAGTTTTCCTGTGGTCGATTGACTCTCTTTAATAAGAGTTACTCATTTTAAATTAATTACACATGTTCTCATTCAGCATGGTGTCCAGTAAGTGTCATATTGCCCTTTTGTGGAGCTAGACTCTGCTTATTTCTTCCATTTTCACAGACTATGTATTTTTTACTATGATCCCAAATGCCATTTTCCAAATCTTAACATAATAAGAAGTATTATTCAGATAAAATGTTCTATTCAAATTATCATTAGTAGCAATACTTTATAAAATTTTTCATATGATCCTTGTGTAATCCGTACAAAAAGGTCTTTTTCTACTCATATTTAAGCATTTTATAGTTTCCTTAACTGTGAAATGGGCACAGCTAAGGAGAAAAGCCTGGCCTAGTCCTCCTGCACCTGCTTATCCTATTGGTCCTCTCTCTGTTCTAAGCCATGTTAACTTAGAGCCCTGTTTTGTACCCAGCAGGTCTTTACCTAGGTGACCAGACACTAAATCCTGATTCTAAAATCTGACACCTCTATGGAAATAAACAAAGTCTAACTAAATGAGAAAAGCAAAGACTATTTATTCAGAGCTTGTGATAGCAAGGGAAGCAGCCGCACCTGAATTTTGGCAGAGACTCACGGGAAGACAGAAGAGTGCAAAAATTCTACAGTGCACGAAAGAAAAGGCTGAAGGTGTGCCCTAATGATTGAAGGCTGTTAGTGTGGGAAGCTGTAGATGGTCTAACTAGAAGTGGTTGCCCTACGTGATTAATAAAGGGTGCATATTTGGTTTTCTCTGGTTGGTCTTAAGTTGCAATTGGGGATAAAAATTAGGGAAGCTGTCAGTTATTGATTAAGTCCCAGCCACTTGGGGCTGATTGTTACAGGGGTGATTGTTTGGCTCCCTGGACTGTCACTCGGGATAGCAGAGTGACTTCCCCCAAGTCTCACTTATAGAAGATTATTGTAAATAATGGGTTGGTTTCCTGAGCAGGTTGCTACTGATTGTGGGTCAGACTTGTATTTTCAAATATGATCATTGTCTGCTTGTATTAATGTATTCTAGTCTCTTACCTCCTAATATTCCTCCTAATAAGGCCATGTTTATTGTCACCTATTTACCTTAAACTTACACACTATCATTCACCAAAAATGTCCTTCTCTTTCTCTTTTTATCTACATCTATTTACATATGTTTGTTTATTCACACATAATATATCCATATATGTGTGTTCATATATGTATATTTAATGCTGGAGATCTCTTCTCATGTGTGTCACTCTCCTCGGATCATCAGGCTGGCCTGAACATGTTCTATTTTTGGTGCTGGCCAGAGTATAGAAAAGCAAGCTAAAAATAAGAAAGCTGAGGCTTGGAAAAGACACACTGTCATTTCTAACAAATTTGGGCATTTCATTGGTCAAAAAATGCCACATGGCCAAGCACTTGCTCCAACAAAAAGGAAAGGAAAAAAAAAAAAAAAAAAAAAAACAGAGGGCCAGGGAAACAATGACCAGCCTTTCCATAGAAGGAATATAAAATTAGATAGTCAGGTGTGGTGAATTATTGTAGACAACAATTCATCCTACTGACAACTGAGTGGTAAGAATAAGTTAGTAAAAGACCTAACATGTAATGGCCAAAGTAAGACTGAAGTTCACTTCACTTTCACACGGTTGTCAGACTAAGTCTATACTTAAGGGACACCTGTGACAAACTGAAGAATTCATGTTCCAGGTAAGAAATATGTTTAGAGAACAGAAATAAAAACAGAAAGCAAAACAAAACAATACAACACAAAAAATCCCACAATGTGTGAAAGCTGAAGCATAGAAAACAAAGTGAAGATATGTAAATATGTGACTACTCAGGATTGTGAGAAGTTTTTTTAATTTTCCTTTTTTTTTTTGTCAAGTTAGGAAGTGTGGAGAATATCACTGAGGAACGTATGAAGGAAAGTAATAATCAGGTTCAATTTGTGACATGATCACTGTGATACAGTGATGATGAACACAATGGCAGGCAGAAGCCTCCAGAAAGTGAGTCAAAAGTGATCCAGTTATACAATTTGCATTTTAGTCACCCCTTTCCCCTTTCTAGTCATCCACTTGAAACCTTACACAGATTTGCTAAGCAAATATAATGCAAGGAAATGATGTTGAGTATTACATAATTTTAAATTTGCTTCATTGTTAAACCCAGAAGACAATAAATACATTTTAAATGGAAACAAACATTTCCATATTTTCTTCCATGACAAGTTTTTCCACTTACATTTCCATATTTGTCTTTCTATTGTCTATTCTGTATCTATTCTATTTTTTTAATATATATTCTTTCTGTATATTTTATCCATATAATCTGGAGGGACATTGCTTTTCTACAAGCCAAAGGAACAAGATCATCATTACTCGATGTCCTTAAATAAACTCATTAGTCAAAATGACAATTCCATTGGCAATCAATAAAGACATAGAAAAAATGGCTAAAGCAAGTGATGAGTTCAGAAAAGCAGTCTGGTTAAACAATTGCCCACCTAACTGAATAAGATTAATAGTGATTGATTTCAAGTATACCTCACAGAGCATATTTGTTTAACCATTCATCCATTTCTGTCTCCTTTCCACCTTTCCCCTTTTTCTGAGTGTCAGTTTTACTGAAGACTTACAGATTTAGTGAAAGAGCTAATTATAATGACTTATTTTCTCAATATAAACTGAAAGTTCTAAATATATTAAATTCACTGATTTATCTGTATTGACAAATTTTATACTTTCCAAGAAAAATAATATTTAATATTTTTGTTTGTGTTGAAAGTATTATCATTCTATAAACTCTCCATGTGTACATGATTGGAATTTCTATAAGAAAATAAACAAGATGCTTCCTCACTATCTCTTCACAACCTAGTGCAATGCAACTTTTCTAATAATATTTTTCAGATTTTCATCATCCAATCTCTCTCGTTTTCGTTTTCTTTGCACATTCATTTATTTATTAATATTTTTGTGGAATTTTTCATTCATGCAAAACATTTTGTTTTGTTTTGTTTGAGACAGAGTCTCACTCTGTTGCCCAGGCTAGAGTGCCGTGGAGTCAGTCTAGCTCACAGCAACCTCAAACTCCTGGGCTTAAGTGATCTTCCTGTCTCAGTCTCCCAGGTAGCTGGGACTACAGGAATGCACCAGCAGCCTGGCTAAATTTTTCTATTTTTAGTAGAGACAGGGTCTCGCTTTTGCTGAGGCTGGTCTTGAACTCCTGACCTCAAGTGATCCTCCTGCCTCGGCCTCCCAGAGTGCTACGATTACAGGCATGAGCCACCACACCTGGCCCAAAACATTTTTTTAAAACATATTGAATGTACAAGGTCTGTCCAGATTTAACCCTGCAACTGTTCTTGTTATATTAACAATGGCTGAATACTTTCGGGACAGGCCTCATATACCGGGTATTGGGCATTGATTGCCTCAAGGCTAGGAATAAAAAGACAAATGGTTTGGTGACTTCAATTTAAATTAAATTAAATTCTAATAAAAAAAAGCTCAAAAAGTGTGATGATTATTAACATACTAAAGTACTATATGTTTGATAGAAATAATCAAAGCAAGCATTATAGAGGTACAAAAAATGGCCCAAACTGATTGGAGAGTAACAGCCTTATCTTGGAGGTTCAGGACTAGTGACTTCTAAAGTTTTTGAATAAGCCTTCTTGACCTATTAAATAAGAAAAGAGGCTGTCCAGAACAGAGAAAATTACTTACACAGAAGGGAAATCCCAGAATTCAAGAAGAAAGAATCACCTTATGAACCATGATTGCCAGAAATCATTCCTCACGGCTCATGCCATAGTGCATAACGGATTCCCCATTCAGATATGTCTAATGTTTCAATGTATGTTACATCTTCCTAAGTAGTAACTACTCTAAACTTATTGATAGGACATTTGCATTACACAGGATGCAAAATAAATTTAACAAAAATTCAGGGGGTTTCAACCTCAGTAAAATTTCTAGGGGTTCTATATTGTGAGGCCTATTGAGACATCCTTTTTAAGGTGAAGGATAAGTTTTTGTATCTGGCTCTTCTTACAACCCAATCAGAGGCACAACACATAGAGATCTCTTTGAATTTCAGAAGCAACAATAATACTCATTTAGGGTGCTACTCTGGCCTATTTACAGAATGACCAGAAAACTGATAGTTTTGAATGTGGCCCAGAAAAAGAGAAGGCGCTCAGTCTGCCATACAAGATGCTCTGTTATGTGGGTTAATATGTTCCAGTAGATCCAATGGTGCTTGAAATTTTAATAGCAGATAGGAATCCTTTTTGAGCCTCTGCTAGGCCCATATAGGTTAACCACAGTGCAGACTCTTTAGATTTTGGAGTAAAGCCTACAATCCTCTATAGATAACTATTCTTTTGAGAAACAGCTTTCGGTCTGCTACTGGCCGTGACAGACACTGAATACTTAAACATGGGCCACCAAGTTCCCAAGTACCCTGAGCTGCTCATCATGAACTAAGTGTTGTATGATCCCCTGAGCCATAAAGTCATGCACAGAGTGCTCTATTATTAAATGGATGTGATATATATGATCAGGCTAGAGTAGGCCCTGGAGGCACAAGTAAGTTACGTGAAGAAGTGACCCAAATTTTCGGAGTCCACACTCCTGCTATACTATCTTCTTTCTCTAGGCCTGCACCTATGTCCTCATGGGGGGTGTCCAATGATCAGTTGACAGAGAAAGAAAGCACTCAGGCCTGGTTTTCTGATAGTCCACACCATGTGCAGACACACCTAAAAGTGGACAGTTACAATACTACAGCCCCTTTCTTGGACATCCTTACAGGACAGTGGTGAAAGACAATTTTGCCAATGGGCAGAACTTTAAACAGTGTGTTTAATTGTTCATTTTTCTTGTAATGAAATATAAGGTACAATTATACATCAATTCATGAGCCAATGTTTGGCTGAATGGTCAGGTACTTGAAAGGAACATGAGTGGAAAATTAGTGACAGGAAGTCTGGAGAAGAGAGATGTAGATAGACTTCCTTGAATGAAAAAAAAAAAAAGTGAAGATATTTTCATCTCATGTGAATACCGACCAGAGGTGACCTTGGCAGAGGAAAATTTAAATAGGTAAGTATTAGGTCATTAAATCTGAAATGTCCAATTTCAAATCAAAAGTTTAGTTTATTATATCTCAAACAAGAAGTAGTACAGTTAATCAAAGCATGCGTCTAAACTGTCGACACCATTTTGCCATCTTAATGGTAGCTTCTTTATGCCAGCAGCAAAGAAGCCTGGAGAGCGAGTGGTGATGAAATTGTGAAAGGCGTTGTCCATAGCTTGTTGAGAATTGTATATTTTTCCTTGCAATAAGTGATCCAAAGCCTGGAAGAAGTGGTAATCAGTTGGTGCAAGGTCTGGTGAATATGGTGTATGACACAGAGTTTCCAAGTCCAGCTTCTGTAGTTTGAGAAATGTTGTTTGTGCAACAACATTGTTTTGCAAGATGATTGGCCTGTCTCTATTGGCCAATCTTGGTTGCTTAATAGCAATTATCCTCATTGTTTCATCCAACTGGTTGCAGTAGACATCTTCTGTAATAGATTGACCAGGTTTCATGAAGCTATAGTGGATAATACCAGTGCTGGACCACCAAACAGACACCATTACCTTTTATTGAATATTCGGTTTTGGACTGTGTTTTGGCACTTCATCTTTATCCAACCATTATGCTGAACGCTTGAAATTGTCAAAAATATTCATTTTTCATCACATGTAACGACACGTTGTAGAAATGGTTCACCTTTATGTTGTGACAGCAATGAAAGACAAGCTTGGAGACGATTTCTCTTCTGATGTTCATTTCATTCATGCGGAACCCATGTATCCAGCTTCTTTACTCGTTTGTTTCAAATCATCCAGAATTGTTGGAATGGTAACGTCAAACCTTTCTGCTAATTCACGTGTAGGTTGAAATGGTTTCGCTTCCACTACAGTTTTCATCTCATCATTATCCAGCTTGGTCTCAGGTTGCCCACATGGCTTATTTTCAAAATTAAAATCACCAGAACAGAACTTCTCAAACCATCTATGTACTGTGCGTTCATTAGTCACATCCTTCCCAAACATTTCATTGATAATTTAAGCTGTCTGTGCTGCATTGGTTCCACAATGGAAATCCTATTAAAAAATAACATGAATTTTTGACTTATCCATGTTTTCACAAAAAATGCTCTTAAAAAACAGTTGAAAGATAATCACAAGCTAAAACAAGTGTTTGAAAGAATAAGAATGTACCTTCACAGTTAAAAAAGAAAAAAACAAAAACGGGAAATATCAAAGTGAAATATCAACAATCAAATTTATACTTAAGGAAATTGGACACTTTATACTTAATAACCTAATAGATAGGATGAATTGTTCTGTGGATACCAGCAAGTATCTTTGTTCAGCCACCCCTGTCATTGCCCAGCGGGCTCATGAACAAAGTGGTCATTGTGACAGGGATGAAAGTTAGCATGGGCTTGGCAACATGGACTTCTACTCACCAAGACTGATCTGGCTACAGCAACTGCTAAGTCTCCAATCTGCCTGCAGCAGAGACCAACATGGCATCATTCCCTGAGGTGATCAGCCAACTATCTTTTGTCAGGTTGATTACATTGGATCACTTCCATCAGTGGAAGGGGCAGCATTTTGGGAAGGGGCAGCATTTTGTCCTTACTGGAATAGACCCTCCGGATATAGATTTTCCTTACCTGCACCAATGTTTCTGCCAAAACTACCATTTGTGGACTTATTCAATGCCTTATCGATTGTCAGGACATCTCACACAGCTTTACTTCTGATCAAGGAACTTATGTCAAAGTAAATGAAGTCTGACAAGACCATGTACATGGAATTCAGTGTTATTATCCTGCCAACCTGAAGCAGCTGGCTTAATAGAATGGTGGAATGGCCTTTTAAAGACTCAGTTACAGCACTGGCTAAGTGGTAATACCCTGCAGGACTGGAGCAATGTCCTCTAGGAGACTGTAAATGCTCCAAGTCAGCTTCCAATATGTGGTGCGTTTTCTTCCACAGCTAGGATTCCTTGGTCCAGGAATCAAAGGATAGAAATGGGAGAGGTGCCATTCACTATTTTCCCTTCTGAACCATCAATAAATTGTTGCTTTCTGTCCCTGGGACCTTATACTCTGTTGGCCTAGAGGTCTTAGTTCCAAAGAGAGGAATACTTTCACCAGGAGACATAACAATCATTCCATTTAACCAGAAGTTAAGATTGTCACCTAGCCACTTTGGGCTTCTCGCGTCTCTGAATCAACAGGCAAAGAAAGGAGTTACTGTGCTGGCTGGGGTGATTAATCTTGGCTACCACGGTGACTCCCACAGGTAAGGAAGAATATTTCTGGAATATAGGAAATATCTTAGGGTATCTCTTAGTGCTACCATGCCCTGTGATTAAAGTCAATGGAAAACTACAACAACCCAATTCAGGAAGAACTTCTCATGGCCCAGCCTTGAGGCTTTGGTCATCCACCAGGTATAGAAATCATGATCAGCTGGGGTACCAGATGAAGGCAAATAGAATAAGGGATGGGTAGTGGAAGAAAGTACTGATAAATATAAGACATGACCATGTGACCAGTTAGAGAAACTGGGATTGTAATAGTCATGAGTATTTCTTTCTTTTTTGTTATGAATGTATTTCTCTGTGTGTATAACAAATATCTTTTTTTCTTTCCTTTGTTACCCCCTTATCGTGTAACATAAGACATATTGACTTTATATCATAATATTTAAGTATTGTTAGCTTAACATCATAGTATTGAATTATGAGCTGTCAAGGAGAAGAGTAAACATCCCTTCTAAACTCTTAAACCAAGTGCCCTCTCACCAGTTCTTTACTTTACAAGAGTAAAATTGTGCCTATGTTGTTAAAAGTCACTGAGATATTGGGGTTATTTGTTACCACAGCATAACCTCATCTACACTGACTAGTGAAACATTTGGCCACTAAGTCTTTGAAGCATTTATTGTATTTAAGGGATTCCCTACTTTGTGAGTTTTGGCCTTTGTGATTCAGAGCCTATGTTTTATTATATTAGTGTTCTCCAGAGAAACAAACCAACTGTTTCTCTCAATAGATGGATAGATAGACATATAGATATCAACTATCTATTTATCTATTGGAATTTATCTTAAGGTGCTGGCTCATGAAATTATGGAGGTTGGCCCATAGAGTAGGCCAGTAGGGTAGAGATCCAGGGAAGAGTTGCCATTTGACTACAAAGGATGTCTGCTGGCATAATTTTCTTTTCTTATAGGGAGTTGTCTTCTTTTATTAGGCCTTCAGTTGATTGGATGAGGCCTATACAAATTCTAGAGGGTAATCTGCTTTACTCAATGCCTTCTCAGAAACATCTAAACAATATTTGATGAAATCTCTGGGTATCATGGCCTAGGCAAGCTGACACATAAAATCAATCATAACAAGTTCACTGTTTCTCAATAATGTCAATATAAATAATATCCCATTAAAACATACTTAATCTCCAAATAAAGAAAATAAGGTCATAATTCCTCTTAAAATGATATAACTATCCTGCAAATAACATAAAATACACTAAATTTTCCCCAGAAGAGGAAACAACATCCTTAGACTGACAATGCATGTCAGTCTAAGCCAAATACACACATTTTTGTTGCCTTCATTTTGTGGAAATGTTGCCCTGATAGCTGGGGAAATAGAATTGTATAGAGCCAGTTGGAGCTAGCGGTAGCACAGTTTAGGAAATTATTATAGTAATCCAGACAAGAAATGCTTAATGATTAATTAAGTAGTCGTAGTAAAAGTAGAAAAAAAAATTAAGAGATATTTAGGATCATTAAGAAAGAGAATAAACAAAGCTTTTGACCAACTTGTTATAGGTTTATATAGATGAAGGGGTCTATGACACTCAGGTCTTTAGTTTGGGTAACTGAATAAATAAATTTGAAGTAGATTTTTTAATAATATTATCTGATAAAACTTGACTAATATGAATATGACTGGTCCCATTCACCCAGATAAATCACATAGGAAAAGCAAAACATTTTGGTTGACAGGTATCAAGTTCAATCACTGCCATTTTGAGTTTTAGAAACTATAAAGTGCCCATGAACTATTATTCAGAAAAATTTGGCCAGAATTATAGTTTTAGAAATAACAGAAGATCTATGATAGTTTTGTTCATGAAAATTGTATAGAGAAAGAAGATGAGAAAGGATAAGACAGATCACAATATTTAAAGGTCCCGAATCAGAAGAGAAGCAGATGGGGAAAATAAAGCAAAACAAAACAACAATAAAATGATAACTGATAGACAAAGAAGTAGAAAATGAACCAGGATACAATGGATTCAACATTAAGCCAAGGGAGGAGAAAATGTGTTTCAAGAAATAGGAGGGGGGGAAGCTACAGTTATTAAGAAGAAAAAGAACTAAACATGTTAATTTTAATTGAAAATTACTGTCTTAGGATGACGCTTACCTACAGCATAGACCTGGCTACTGACCAGGGTTAATAAGCTTGGATGTTGTTAAGTGTTATCATCCTACTTGGCTATAAATCTGATTCTCAAAATAGAAACTTCATTGTCATTATAAAAATATTGTGTGTATTTGACATATATGACTAGACCCTCTGGGTATATGTTGACATGTCATAGAGAAGAAACCATCTGCCCTTGAGAAAGACAAGAGTGACAAATTGATAGATTTATGTGTGTATGTATATATATATATATGGGGGGTGTGTGTGTATAAAATACCCATGAACATATTTGGCAACATTCACAGAGTATAACTTAACTTTTTTATAGAATTATTATGTCTAGTTATGGAGAATATATTAATAGCAAGAAAGTACTTTTTGACATACTCTAAGGTCAAAACCATGTGAGAAGGGAAAAATATCTATGTGTGGTATTCCCTGGACATGGAGAGATATAATCAGCTTCTATTTAAAAGCTGTAGTTTCTTCCTCATTCATGAAGTGAACTCATATATGACAGATTAGACCAGTTCCCATAGCACCCGTAAATATAACTTTATGTGAAGCTGTCATTTACATCAAGTTTAAATGGTTTCATGGGCGACTTATCTCCAAACTAATCAAGTTGTATACATTAAATATGGATAGCTTTTTGTGTAATCAAAACAATTTTTGTAAAGGAGATAAAGATGTCTGGAAGATAAAGGGGAAGGTGGGAACTCTTTATATTCACCTCAATTTTTTCCACAAATCTATTACTATTCAAAAAGTAAAGTCTACTAATTAAAAAAAGGAAAACACACACAGTCAGGTTCTATAAGAAATTAAGTGGTGTTTAAGTATTATGCACCCTGGTATGTCACATTACATTATTATTTTTAATTTCATCTAATTTACAAACCTCAAAATATTAACTACTTAGAAATATACATGCTACAGTAGATTTATGTAATATAATACCAAAATCACTTTCATTTTAGTTTAAAGACTTTTCTGTTGTTCACATAAGGTAAAGTGATATTTATATAAGTCAGGAAAGGGAGATAAAGAGGATTTTCTTTAGAGAGAGGTTTTCATTTACGTAGATTCAGTTCTAAATGCACTAATATGGAAAACTCCCCTGTATTCTAGTTGATCTCTGCTGTCTTTGTGATATAAGAGAACAAATCAATTTCTGCAGTAACAAGGACAAAAAATAAAAGAATAAAATATTTTCATGTGGAAAAAAGCAAAACAAAACAAAAACTCAAACTTGTTTTTATTGATTTTGCATCAATACGAAGAATGAATTTACTGTATATGTAGAGAATATTTCTCTTTTAATGTTTATTGCTGTACTAGATAAAATATAAGAGAAGAAATATAAAAAGAATAAGAGAAACTACATAATAATGCTAATGGCTTCTTCTGTGACCTTGGGCAAGTCACTTAACCTCCTGGCGACTCAGCTTTTCCATCTGTAAAACTGAATGGTAATTACCTCATTTATTCTACACTCAATAGGTTGCCATTTGTATAAGCCTTGTTCAGCATCAAGGACATTTCTTCAAGGCTTCCTTCTTTCCATAACCCTATGTCTATTTTTCACATTTAAGTAATGATTAATGTGATCACTATAACAAAATGGGGATAAAAAGCATAAGTTATCTTCTTCTGCTGTATAATAGCTGATGGTTAAGACGTAGTAATATATGCCTTACTTATTTTCCTTTGTGTAAAAGATTGCAGATGAAAGGCAAGAGCCAAAGCACAAGAAAAAACTACACTTACTCATCTATGGGCTATCAGTTATTTCTTAGTGATTTCTGTATTTTACTTCAGCTCCTAAAATATTTACAAGCTCTCGGAAATCAGAATCAAAGCCATCAGTGAAGAAGACACCATCTGTTGTACATACCCATTTTTACTAAATCTTTAGTCAGTATTTACTCATGAAGTCAATTACTTACCTCACTCTCATCCTTCCTGAAAATGCAAACAGATGTTCTACCTCCCTCTCTTCTGTCATAGGACATAACTAATAATGGTAAAGTTCAAGTTGGTGAATCTTCCCGGGCCTCCATTATATCTTCCAAATAACTTTGAGTCTTGCTAGCTTCTTGACACCAGTTTTATCATTCAGTAAACACATTGATTACTTGACAAAGAAGATATCAGCTAAATTGAACATGTTTAAGATAGATTTAGGCACTGTTTCACTATTAGAAGAGCTAATACAATTTTAAAGGCATTTATTTTTCTCGCATTCAGGATAGTGCCCTAAAAATGCACTTTAAAACCAGAGGATAAAAAATTTTTAATGAGTCTTTCACCCCAAATCCACAATTATGTTACAGTGAAAATCCATGATTACTAACTCTAGAAATGTGTACAAGCAGTAGAGAAACGTATGGTTTAGATGTAATGCATAATTTGAATCTTTGATAATCGTGGTTACTGATTTATATACACAAGTGACATAATGAAGTGTTTTCACTAGAAAATTATTTAAAAGGAGAAATTGCAGATTAATACAAAGAAAAGAGGTATTTCAAGTCACACGGAGATTAGCATTACCCAAATCAATTAGAAATCATGAAATTTTCTTGTTGGATTAATGAAATACCATTGCAATACACATTCCTACTTTATTTTTCTTATTCACATGTGTATGTATTGTTTTATTATTGAAGACTTATTATAATAAAATCTCACGAATAAAGTAATACTATTGTTTTTCATGTGTCTTGTACGGTGTCAAAATGTGCTGTTCAAATCCTTCTAAGCCAAGCTTGAACACATGGCATGATGAACGTCTATCTACTGTTCCAGTTTTCTACATTTCCACAGGTGACAGTGTTGCCAAATCTTTTACCAACATAACAGAGGTCTCCATTTCTCCAGGCTCCCATAACTTTTTCTTCATTGTCCTTAAAGCCCTTATCACATCTTCTTGAGGCTTTTCTAGCTTCTACTGACAGTCTCCTCGAGGCCCTTGAAGCTTCTGCCCTCTGCCCCATGTCCCAAGCAATGTCTAAGGGGTTAGAAAGAATTCTCACTTTCAGGTGCTGGATTGTGTTCTAGTTTTCTATTTCTACACAGCAAACTACCCAAACCTAATGACTTTAAATAAAAACTTTTAAAAATGATATTTCATTATTTTATAAGTCAGGCATTTGAGTAGAGCTTGGCTGGTTATTTCTCCTGCACCATGTAATATCACCATAGAAAACTCTCTGGGGTTCACCTGGCTAATGGGCTCAATTGGAAGACACATGATATCTTCACTTACATATTTAGTTGCTTGGAGTGGGGGGCTGGAAGCCTGAGTTCATCTGGAACTGACAAAAGCACCTGCATGAGTACAGCACACACAGGGAAGTTGTATTTCTTATATGGGAGCTCAGGGACTCCCCCAAAATGTTATAAACTAACAGCCTGTGGCTGTTTCCTCTGACTGTAGCCATAAAAAGTAGTAAATTCTGAATGAGTAAACAGGGATTTAGCTAACCATAATGGGCATGGGGAAGTGATGCAATAAAACTGAATTATTTGAAACTGTAGTCCATTTTCAAGGGAAAAGAGATAGAAAAATAAATAGATAAATCTCTGTCACATTGGAGGTAGAGGTAGAAGGATTCCAAAGAAATGAGTGTGCTAACCCAAGAATAACAATAATTATCAACAAATAATTTCTCATATCAAATAGTATAGTACCACAGAAGTACATCCTAAAAGCAGTTAGTTCTGTCTCAATATCAGGAGAAACGAAATTTAGCAGTGTACTACTCAGGGCTCTGTTGAAAAAAAATGACACCACTCCATTAGAATGATTCAAAGAGGGTGTAATAAAGGGACTGCTTACAAAGATGTGTGAGAGGGGTAGAGAAACCAGGAGGGGTGGTAGTAAGATAATCTAGGGATAGTAAGAGTGAAGCTGAAACTACTTTTAGTCCCAGAAATAAAAAGGAGAGGGAGTAGCTTTAAGAACCTTAGAACTAACTGTAGCTAAAGACACCTTCAGTGGAGTCATGCCCTCTATTTTAGGGAAATAGCCAGCTCAAATTCATCACATGGAGAAAACCATGGAAAAATAAAACACAGCTTTATTCCCATTTGATTTTATGTTAGGATCCTCAATTGGACAGCTTAACCTGGAAGCCAATAAGCAAAGATGGCCTATTTGGTCCAATCATGAAAAAAAAAAATCAGACAAATACCAACTGAGGGGCATTTCACAAAATGACTTACCATTACTCCTCAAAACTGTCAAAATAACCCAAATCAAGGGAAGTCTGAGAAACTACCACAGACAAGAAGAACCTAAGGAAATATGATGACTAAATACAATGTAATATTTTGGATTCAATCTTGGAACAGAAAAGGGACATTAGGTAGAAACTGAGAAAGTCTGTATAAAGTTTTGGTGTTAATTATAATATATTAATATTATTTTATTAATTATAAAACATTTACCATACTAATGAAAGATACAAGGAAACTACGTGTGGCTATATAAGAACTTCTTGTACTATCTTTGCCATTTTCTATGAATCAATATTGTTGTAAAATAAATATTTATTAAAGAAACATTGTTAAAAGTTTTGTTTTTTAGTGTTTGGATGTTATCATAACCCAGATTTGAGTGAAATACACCTCTCAATGCATTTGTAAGTATCAAACCGATGTCAAGGATAGAATATGTCTCAAAATTTCAATGACTCTGACAAATATCAGGTGATTGAGGTATTTTTTGTTCTATTTCCATCACCTAGCAGAGTGTCTGGCACATTGTTGGAACTCAAATTTTAAAGGAATCTTTTAAGTCCAGAAATATCAAGAATGAATTCACAGTTTGAAACAAGTCACTTTGGAGAGAGATATAACATTCTCGATATTCAAGAATGATAGTCTGTAACATAAAACAATTTGCTTATTAATTGAATAGTAATTATAAGAAAAAAATTATCTACAGACATGACTTTACCTTCAAATTAAAATATATATGCATAAAATATAGCATGCAAGAAACAGTAAAGGAACAAGTTTTTATCAGTATATGCAAATATTAATATTTGCTGCCCTGTACAATTTGTTTGATATTAATTTGCATTGGCAGCATGCATCGTTGTGTACTTATAGCTTTGTTAATGTGAGAACTTACTGCACTTTGCAGGTAAGTCCTTCTGAAAGTTGACAGACATCAGATAAATTGTGCGACAAAGCTTAAATAAATAAAAACATGACTGTGTTAAAAAATGATGACTGTAATTATTATTTCAACAATACTGTGTAAAATCAGTTGTCATCTCTCTGAATCTTAAACTAACCATAAAAGCCATGGAAAGAAATTATTCCAAGTTTTTTTTTAAAAGACAATAATAAACTTTAACACATTAAAACTCAAAACAATCAGTTACCTATGTATTTTATTGTGACATTGATTGTTAGAGTTCTCTGGCTGGTATTGTGACATTAGAATTGTTTAACAAGTATCCTGGGAATTAGAGGGTTTTCCTCAGGAGTCACACACAGCCTTCTCTGCTGCATACATAGCAGCGCTTCTGCGTCTCCTAGACTGACCTAGCATTAACTAAATTGGATGTCGAGTATGTCAGCGTGCTCTAACTGCCAGTGACATGGTCGTTTGTGCTCCTGAGATGAAAGACAAAACACTCTGAAAAGAACAGAATACAGGATTTGAAGAAGCAGGTGGAATGCAAATGATTTGCCTTTTGTTTTTGTATTTAATATATTCTGATACTTTGTGCTTTAGAGTATTGAAACAGCTGCCATCAACTCTCTATCAAACATGGATTTAGAGGCAGTCATTCATTCACAGATCAGTGTAGGCCCAAAGAGCATCGCAATTAAACTTGTGGCTGGAAACTCATGGTCCTCAGTCTCTTTCAAACCCCATTTCATAACAGGTACTTACCTTTTACTGGCAACAAAATAAATTTTGGGTATCATCATAGAAATTATTTTCCTATATTTGCAATTTCCTAAATAGTGGCAACACTTAAAAAAACATGATCACAAATACAACTACTACTCATTTACTTTTTTGATTAAAAATATATTCACATTTGCCTATAAAATTAAATTTAGTGTAGCTATGTTATAACCACAAAACAAATAAAAAATTTTAAAAAGCTTTAAATTTTAAAAAGCATTCTTAAATGCTTTCTTGTGGTATAAATGCTGTTTATTGGTCTCATTTAGATTAGATTTCACTCTGTTGATCCTGAACTATTATTTAATAACATCGAGGAAAGAAATTCATGGACTTTAATCCATCCTTCAAGACCCAGCTGAACCTAAATCCACTTTAATAAGCTTCTGTGGATTTCTTCCTATAGTAAGAGCGTTGCACTTATAATTTCATTAACATTTCTGGCCTATGCTATGAAAGTAGCCTTGCTCATTTACATTTTTTTCCATTAGATTATAGGTTCTCTTGAACAGAATATATATAGATATAGATATAGATAGATATGTGTATATATACACACACACACAAGTTAAAAAAATAAATGGACAAATAAATGTGGCAATCACTGTCGGGCACTTTTCAATATCCATTGTCCCCTTTCCTTAGACATACAAGCCCAAATTTTAACCTGGTACACTCTTGCCCACATCTTTAAAAACTACATGTTCCAGTATCTTGTATAGGACAGAATGATTACGCATTAATGTCTCAATAATGAAATACCAGAAAAATGATGTGAAGGGCTTCTCAGCAATTTATATAATAGAAAATTAGTCTTCTATTCTGCTGCCTCAAAGTCTGTGGTAATGGCTGTGGTTCTAGAATCCATACTGAATGGGGAGGTATACTTGAGGATATCAGAGCAGGAAGATAGAGCTAGAAGATAGCAAGTTTCTATAATGTCCAAGATATCGAACTCAAAATTGATTTTTTGAGATAAGCTCATATCTTGTTTTAGCCACAGTTATTGTGTGTGTGTGTTCCTTGTATGTAATCAAACCTAATCCTAACTAACCGAGAAAGATGGAGGGATGACAGGACTCATTTCACATTTTAGTCTAACAGATTGTGCAACCACTCAGTGTTTTCTTCTGCATAATTTTAATTCTTAAATTTGTCAAAACTCATATTTGTAAATTACATTAAGATGGCCTGCTAAGAGAACCCTTTAAAAGACAGTTCACAACCTAGATGATGAGTTATACAGGTGTATTCTAATCAGTTGTACCAAATGTCACACATAATTTGTTTCTAATTACACCATTTCTTCAGTGTGAAAAATGTGAAAGTAAAGTTAGCACAGAGAATTATGGCTCTTATATTCTGTGAATGGATTGGTGGTGCATATGGACATCATACATGTATCACTGGTGATTTTTGTCTCATGGATGGGACTCATTATTTAGAATATATTGCCCAAATGACAATATTTAATTACAATATAATGTGCAATTACTTTAGACCCTGAAATATGAAGAGAGGAACTGTTTCCATTTTATCTATATCTAGATGTCTTATATTTATTTCTAGATCTAAATATAGATGGGTGGACAGAATAGATATGTTTGCTTGAATAAATAACCTGGGATAAAGTTGCTCTGCTATAAAGAACTAAAACAAGTGAGATAACATTCCTAAAAAAAAACTTGTGAGACATTGTGCCACAGATAGTACAGAATTGTTATCATTGAGAATAGAAAAACATTATGGGAGTCCTAAAATCACCCACAAATTTCTACACAGTAGTGTTATGACAATATTGAAAAATTAGTAGACAAAGACTTTAATGCATCTATTATAAATATGCTTGAGAATTTAAAGGAAAAGATATACATAAGGTGGAAATAAATGTAATATAATGTATAGAACCATAGGGAAATTCTAGAGCTGAAAAATTCAATTTTTAAATGAAAAAATCCATGAATAGGATTTAAAGCAAATTAGACACTGTTAAAGGACAGATCAGTAAAATTAAAAACATACAACAGAAATTATTCATGCTTAATCACACAGAGAAATAATAAACTAGAAAGAAACAAACAGAGTTGTAATGAGTTAAATGGTACCCCCGCTACCCCAAATGATATGTCTATGGTCTAAACCCTTTAACCTGTAAATATGAGTTTATTTGGGGAAAGGGCCTTGCCAATGTAATTGACTTAAGTATTTTGAAAGGAGATTATTTTGCATTTTATATGTGGACCTCAAATCCAATGACAAAGGTCTTGTAAGTGATAAATAGGGGAGAAGCTTGTGTATTACACATAGGAAAAAAAGGGAAAGAAGTCATGAGATGATTGAGGCAGAGAGGGCCAACAAAGTAAGAAATGCTGGGAGCCACCAAAGAAGGAGAAGCACCAAAGGATTCTCCCCTAGAGCATTCAGAGAGAGTGTGGACTTGCCAACATCTTGATTTTAGACTTAAGGCCTAAATTGTGTTTTGTATAGGTAAATATATATATGTTTTATATGCACACATAATACATATATCATCATAATCATATATAGGCAACATGCATATATTATCATACATTATGATATTAATATAGATGAAATAATGACCAATAAAGAAACAATGACAATTTTATTTCCTCTAAATTTAAAGACAATAAATTCACAGATTCAAGAAACTCCATAAACTCCAAGGCATTTAAGGCACTAAGGTACATCATAATAAATTTGAATAAAATCAATGATAAAGAAAAATAGCTAGAAATAAAAGATGTATTATAAAACAGGAAACAAAACAAGGAAATACGTAGATATATCTTCAGAAGTAATGCAAGCCAGGTGACAATGAAATAATATCTTTAAAGTGCTTACAGGCAACAAATCAATCTAGAATTCTATTATCTAGCAAAAATATCTCTTATAATCTAAGGTGAAATAAATAAATGTTTAGTTATTATTGGTACACTTGCAAAAAAAGAACATTTACAACATGTTCTTCTGAATAACAGAAAATAATATGACTCTGAAATTGGAGTAAGCTGAAGGATAAAAAGCACTGGAAACAGTGAAGAGATGATTAAGTATAAAGAATTTTCTTTCTTGTTTCAAAAATATTCCATAAAATAATTGCTTAAAACAAAATTATAGCGATATATTTTGTGTTTTCTCTTAACAGATGACTGCTGAAAACAAAAAAGGAATTAAAAGGTGGTATTATAAGATTTAGAGAATATGTAGAAGGAAAATATATGATATGAAAAAAAAGATTAGATGTCTGTGGATTAGTATTACACTATTATGAAGTCCCTATTGTATACATGTAGTTGTAAATATTACATGAAGATATACATAAGGTGGAAATAAATGTATAGGACAGAGAGATTATGCATTAATGTCTCAAGAATGAAATATCAGAAAAATGATGTGACGGGCTTCTCAGCAATTTATATAATAGAAAATTAGTCTTCTATTCTGCTGTCTCAAAGTCTATGGTAATGGCTGTGGTTCTAGCATTCATATTGAATGGGGAGGTATACTTGAGGAAACCAGAGCAGGAAAATAGAGCTAGAAGATAGCACTAATGATAATACATTATAAAACATAGAAAAATAACTAAAAAAGAAGAAAAATATAATTAACAGACCAGTAGTGAATAATAAAATTGAATACTAAGACATAATTCAAACAAAGCTGAGAGAGAAAAAAATCAACAAAGAACCAATATTCAAAAAAACCCAACAACTAATAGCAAAAAGACAGGTTTAAATGTGACAATATCAATATTTATGTTAAGTGCAAATGATCTAAACATTACTTCTAGAAAGTAATGATTACTATACTGAATTAGAAAGCAAGACTTATATAAATGTTATCTAGAAAAAATGTGGTTTAAATATAAAGTCACAGATAGCTTAAAAGTAAAATGATAGAAAAATATATGAGGTGCAAATACTAATTATAAGAAAACTGGAATGATTACATTGTTAATAGAAAAAATAGAATTCAAAGAAAGAAACATTATCAGGGTTTAAGAGGCTATTTCATAAAGATAAAAGGTCAATTTATTATGAAGACATAGCACTTATAAATGTCAATCACTTAAATAAATGAAGCAAAATTTCACGAACCTCAGAAGAGAAATAGACAAGTGCAGTTTTACATGCAGATTTCAATACTCCTTTTTCAGTAATTGACAATAAATTTTGTGAGAAAAACCAATGAAGAAATAGAAGATCCAAACAACACTATCAAACTTGTCCTAAAACATGACATGAAATAAATAAAAATGTACATTATTTATAAATAAAATATTCCCAACATCAACTGTACGCTGGGTCATGAACATATCTTATCAAAGCTAAGAGAATTAGAATCATACAGAGTAGTTTTCTGATAATGAAAAGCTTAAATTAGAAATCAATGAGAAAGAAATCCTAAATATCTCTAGATATTTGGAAATTGAACAATAGATATGTTTTTGGCTTTGGCAGTGATGACAGTTTTATAGGTGTTTTCTTGTCCCCAAACTCATTGAGATATACACTTTAAATTTGTATAGCGTTTTGTAAAGAAAAGAGCTAAGACATTTTAATAACGTATAGGTTAAAATAACCAAAGAGATAAATGAAAAGTATTTTGAAGTAAATGAAAAAAAAAAAAAAACCTCTAAAACCAAGGGATGGAATTATAGCAGAGCTTAGTGTAAAATTGATAGCTTTAAATGCTTATTTTTGAAAATAAAGGTCTAAATTAATTAACTAAAGTAAATCATACTCAATGTAAGCAGAGAGAAGAAAAGAAATATATGATTTGAAATCAGTGAAGTAAATGTAAGAAATCAAACAAGTAATAATAACAGAAAAATTCATAAAACCATGGATTCTTAGAATATTCAATAGAATAAAATTTCTAGTAAAACAGATTGAGAAGGTGGATACATACTACCAATAGCAGACATGAAGGAGCGAATATAACTACATATCATTTAGAAAATAAAGGCATACCGAGAGAATAACATAAATAAAATTAGTCAATGAATTTGAAAATTTAGATGAAATCAATAAATTTATTGAAATAGAAATTATTTTACCTTTCATATTACCAAAACTGACTCAATTAGTAAGAGAAATTAGATTAATTCTCTTCGTATTGAAAAACTGAATTTATAATTATAAAGCTTAAACATACACATATACACACAGACACACACACGCACAGGTCTACATGGCTTAAACGTGATTTTATTAAATTCTTAAGGAAGAAATAATACCAACCAGTTGTAAACTCTTTCAGCAAATATACCATAAAAGAAGAAAAACTTGCCAGCTTGCCAGATCACTTCCTAAGTGCAGCATTTTCCTAAGAGAAAAACTAGTTAAGTTCATTATGACAAAATAAAAATATAGACCAACATCATGCACAATCATAGATGTAAAAATCCTTAACAACAAAATAGTAAATTGAATCAGCAATATATAAGAAGAGGAATGTACCATGACAATTGGAGTTCACTGCAGGAATATAAGGTTGACTTAACATTCAAAAACCAATTTATTCAATTTACCATATAAATGGAAAAATGAAAGAAAAAATGATCAGTTTATTAGATTCTCAGAAAGTCTTTTACTAAAAAACATTCTTTTCTTTTTTTTTTTTGAGACAGAGTTTCACTCTGTTGTCCTGGCTAGAGTGTCGTGGCATCAGCCTAGCTCACAGCAACCTCAGACTCCTGGGCTCAAGCAATCCTACGGCCTCAGCCTCCCAAGTAGCTGGGACTACAGGCATGCGCCACCATGCCCAGCTAATTTTTTCTATATATTTTTAGCTGTCCAATTAATTTCTTTCATTTTTGGTAGAGACGGGGTCTCGCTCTTACTCAGGCTGGTCTCGAACTCCTGAGCTCAAACAATCCGCCTGCCTCGGCCTCCCAGAGAGCTAGGATTACAGGCGTGAGCCACCGCGCCGGCCTTAAAAAACATTCTTAAAGGTAAGTTCTTGCAAAAAAATAAATATAGGAGGGGATTTTCTCAAATTGATAAAGGTTAGCTATAAAAAACCTACACATAATATCAAACTAAGTGATATTCTGTTCATTATCTCAAAAATGTTAATAATATAGAGATTTAATATAATTTCAAGTAAAATTCTAGCAGGATATTTTAAGTAGTCACAAGCTGTTACAAATGGAAGAAGACCTCC
>CAUYSK010076886.1:0-22805 GCA_963575035.1 Avahi laniger | reverse complement strand
TTGTTTTTTTTTTTTTGAGACAGAGACTGGCTCTGTTGCCCTGGCTAGAGTGCCATGGTGTCAGCCTAGCTCACAGCAACCTCAAACTCCTGGGCTCAAGCGATCCTCCTGCCTCAGCCTCCCGAGTAGCTGGGACTACAGACATGCACCATCATGCCCAGCTAATTTTTTCTATATGTTTTCAGTTGTCCAATTAATTTCCTTTTATTTTTAGTAGAGACAGGGTCTCGCTCTTGCTCAGGCTGGTTTTGAACTCCTGAGCTCAAACAATCCACCCGCCTCCGCCTCCCAGAGTGCTAGGATTACAGGCGTGAGCCACCGCGCCCGACCTGTAATTATCTTTTACTATAATTCTCACCCCAGTATGTGCATTTTCATTCAACATGATTCATTGATATCTACTATGCTCCAATCATAATTTCATATGCTGGAGTAGAGCGTTAGCTAATTTCTTCATGCAAAACATGGCAATAATGTTAAGTACTTTAGAAATGCTTTTGGGACAAGAGGATGACTTTCATGTGTCTATGGTCACCTCACATAAGCAGTATTTATTCTGCTTACCATAGGGCCAATCAAAATTTTGGGAAAAGTCTCATTAAGTGAGGAATACATAGAGTCAGATATGTAATATTTGCCTTTTCCTTTTTTTTAAAGAAAACATTTCAATACAAAATTTTCTCACTGTTCCTTGGGATAACAGAATAATTTTCAGAATGGACTAAAGTGTTAGAAACGGCAAAACACTAAATTGTCCTTTTTAAGAACAAACTGAGTACACATTGCACCTACATGCAATCTGCCATCCTAGGATAGCATTTTGCAAAGAACAGGGAGTACAGCTGTGTTTTCATAACACAGTGTGGTTCTCGCATCCCACACAATGCTTGGATACTATCTCAGAGGAATTGGAATACACCTCTACACAAACCACTGGCAAACTTTGAAATTCTGCGTCCCTCCCTCCCCCCATGGATCTAATTATTTTTTTCTATCCAATTATTTTCTTTATTATTCCAGTTCTGCTTTCTTACTAATTCTTATTATTTTAATCAAAATCACTAAATAGAATTTTAAAATACATAATGTTTTACATTTTATAATAATGTTCTTAATTTCATATTCTTGGATTAAATCTATTTTTTAAATTGGAAAGTTTAATTACAGCTGAGGTAAAAGTTCTTTTTGTCTGAAATTCGCAGAGATTTTGAGTTCAGCCTTTTACAAACATTTATATTCTCACATATGACCTAGACCAGAGATCATCACTACCTTACATAGACACTATTAATATGTTTTCAAAATTTGTCTCACATCTTCAATCTGTTCTATGCTGGCCCAAGTTGATTTTTCCATTCACGATTATTAGGGTTTTGTTCATTTAATAAATCTCACTAATGTCCAATAATTAGCTAGATGAAAGCCACAAGTTTGCTTTTCTTAAAATGCTAATATCAGATAGCAAACAAGATAAAAGGAAGTTTCAGAATACTGCTACTCATGCAAACAGTCACATAACATTTTCTTAGAAGTTCAGTGGAGTTCAGCTCATTATCATTTCAGGCATTCTGTTGAGAATCTTACATGAAAGGTTAACTCAAGGCATATATGACAATATTCTAGCAGCAGAATTCAGCCGTCTTTCTGGTTGAAATGTAGACACATAAGTCTTCATTAAATGCCCAAACCAAGGGCTGAATCAAACGTTTTTGGTTTAGGTTACTACTCTGAAAGATACAAGTTGCTAAGCAAATCAGAATGCTTTGAATAACACACATCACCAATGAAAAATTATTTCTAACATCTCTTGTATTAATTAACAAACTCACAAGAGTTAAGATCACAGAAATCATTTTATTGAATTCTGGCATTTGAACTCCAGCCAACTAACCAATCATCTCTGGAGTATGTATTCTTAATTAGGATCATTCAAATTAGCCACCAGTCTTTAAAGTATGGATTAAAGTACACTTACATACACCCATGCACACACACGCCACCCGGCCGAAGCATTTTAATGCAAGTTATGGCTGTAGAACAAAGCCTACATGTTTCAAATCCATGCTGCAAATATATTCCAGATTCACCTCTGTAAAACAGAGCTGTATTTTTCACACTTCTTGCTCAAAAGATTCAATTCTGATCCGTGATCTACAGAATTAAAGGCAAACAATAGTAGGCATCCAAGATCTGGCACCATCTACCTCACGAATTTTAACTTGAATCATTTCTTTAACCATCTCTTTAATTACTCACATTACTCTTCTCAATTTTACTTTTTTCATACCTTTATGACTTTTTCTTCTCCATTTCCATGAGTAAATTCCTTTGTTCTTCATAAATGCTAATGACACCAATTTTTCCTCTACTCTCTGTAACACATTTCACTGTGGCTAATATGCTCATTGGTCTTCAACGACCACCATGTGTTGAGTTGACTAAAGGAAGTGAGACAAGGAGACAAAGCAGGAGAAATAACAGGAACATTCAGGAAGAGGAGGGCAGAGGGTCTGCTGAACAGAGAGAGGGAGATCTTCAAGCTAAATCACAGTGGCAGAGTGCAGGATTTGAGGCTTAAATTACTGTCCAAGCAACAATTTGAAGAAAGACCACAGGCCAAAGAAGAAAATAAAATCTAAGAAAAGGAAAGTTGAAGAGAGGTCCTCAAGTATGAAGACAAAGCATTCACTTTCTCTCCAAAAGTGTCTGGAAATTCCACGACACTGATCGCATGATTTTCCCTTTCTTTGGGAATAAAAGATACTAACATTTTAAACACTTACTTAAGGTATTTCAAAGTTAATTGCAAACTTTTCCATGATGTATTTACATATTTCTAGTGAAGGAGAATAAATAACATATGTGAATTCCATATTTAAAATTCCTTTGTACAGAATCCCAGATGGCTTGCCCTTTTTATATAGGTATTCCTGCCTACTAGATTAAAGAGAAATAGTCACAAATGATGCAAAAGGAGAACGTGCGTGAACATAGCCCAATGGACTGGGAAGTAGGTAGAGGCCTAAACTCTCTTCCCCAGAAAAACAGAACAGGTGTGGAATACCACTTTCCCAGTTGTTAAGCCCTCATTTGTCCCTTTTTGCCTTCTCTCTGATCATTAGCATCAAGCAACTATTGCTCAGAGCACAAGATCAACTGACAAAACCGAAATTGCCCCTCCTCAGGCAGAGAACTGAAAGCCATTCAGGTAATGTTAGGATGCAGGCTGAGTTCTCATAAGGAATGATGGGTATGCGATACCCTTTTATCAGGTTTTGCCTGATGTTGCTCTGAAGTGCTTTGTTCATTCTGATTAGAAGAATCAAAGTCCTGTCTATTCCGGAGAGAGATGTGTCTAGATTCTGGCAGATTTTAAAAGAGTGTATTTTAAAAAGAAGTGAAAATGCTGATAATTTAGAAGTGAACTTTATTTTTACAGAATCTCTCTACATGGGGGAAAGATCTGTCAAGTGAAAGCGTGGAGAAAGCAACCAGTGATCACTATTGACACCCGTATACACTAAGCATTTCAGGTGGGTAGTTTTCAGACGAAATTTCTTCTTTTCTTTGCCTGGGTGTCAGGGAAACCACAGGATGATGATATCCACACCTGTATCACACATCCAGGCCTTTATCCTAAGCTCCTTTTCTGCGTATCTACTACATGCTGCACATTTGCGATTGAGTTTATTAATTCTGCAAATATTTGAGGACTCAGGTAATGGTCAACCATTAAGGTGTAATTCCTGACCTCACGGAGATTATATTCCAGGTAACCTTTATTGACTATATTACCCTATTTAATCTTCACAACTACTTTTTTGTTCTCTTTTATGGATAACTAAGTTACAGTAACTTGCTCAAGGTCACGTGATTGAAGGAAGGGAAGCTGTTATGAGTCACAAGCAAATCGAAGTTTGCCTTCACAAATCACATTCACATATCCAACACTGAATACCTGATCTTTTTTCCCTCCTCTCCATTAAAAATGAAACAGAGAGAGAGAGAGAGAGAAAGAGAGAGAGAGTCTTCATTCTTCATATACTCCCAGTTTCTACTTATGAAGTATTCAGTTGCATAAACAAGAAGTTACATCTTTAGTTATCTTTGATGTCTCTTTCTTCTTCAACATGTGCAACACCATGGCAGAATCTCAAAGACACATTGAGTGAAGGAGGCCAGACAAGAAAGATGACAATATGTATGATTTTATTTTTATGCAATTCTTCAGGCAAAAATAATCTACAGTGACAAAATATATTATAATAGTTGCCTCGGGCCAGGACTTTTGTGTTGATGGGAGGTTGCCTGCTTAAGGATATAAGGAAACGTTTTTGCGATAATGGAAATGTGCTATATCTTGACTTGTTCTACATCTGATTCCAGGAATACATTTGTCAAAACTTGTTAAACTGTGCATTCAAAATGAATTCATTCAATTTAATGCAAATTATACCTCAATAAAATATACATAAACAACACCTGTCCAGATACAATTGAATATATTGGAAACTCCCTGAGTCATCTTATTTCTAGCATTGTAATCTCTGTGTGAGATGCTTGTACTTTAATGGGAAAGATTCACAAAATTAATCTCATTGGAAGTGGCTTGATTAAAATTTTTTTTTTGCATTTTTAAATGGTATCTCTGCTTAATAGTTTTTCTCTGATATTTAAAATTGCTAAACTTAATTTTCTTCAAGTTAAATTGTTCTAGGACGTATACCGAAAGCAATTTTCTGGTCAGATGTAGTATTAGCTTCTGAAAACAATAGGAACACAATTCCGCAAGGAACGGAGATATTAGTGACTGGTATAGTTAATACTGCATTAGAATCAGCTTAAATACTAATAAAAGACTTATCCAATAAAAAGCTGTAATTATTTGTTTGTTTGTTTTCCTGACTTCTTTGCAAATATTAAAAGTAGGTTGGTAGTATTATTGGCACTTATGAAGACTTTTAAGGTTATAAAAGACTATTTTACATAGGAAGACAAGTTGCTACAATTCAAATTTCTTTTGAACCTATGCAAAGTTTATTGCTGTACAAATTTTAAATTTAGCATTACAAGACTTATTTTTTACCTTTAATGTGTAGTGCCATAAAAAATGTAAGAAGTCCTTGAATTTCTCTTGAGACATTTGTATTTATCTTCGACAACTGTCCAAAAGAAATTGCCCTGCAGAAGTATGTGTTAAAGGTAATTTAGTCTATGGGGTATTACACATTTGTAGTGGTGATGTCTGTTAGAACTTCTAATTAAAGACAGAGATAAAATGTGTTTACATCCATATATAATAATTTTTAAAGCTCATTTTCATTCTTTGCTCATGAATAATTCTACTTATCAGTCGAGCCAGAAATTGGATCTCTTAGGAACTGCAAATTGTTTTGGAGAGATGTGTGCCGAACTTTAGTTGATAAGGAGAAAAATTATGTTATCTCTTTTCTATGAGAGCTGATATAAATAAACTCCTCAATTGTGCTTTCTTGCTGTATTTACCAAGTCTATATCAAATCTCAGACCTCGTAATCAAATCTATATCAAATCTCAGACCTCAGACACATCCACTGTAATATCGAACTATTTGGGGAATGACTCTAGAAGACACCATTGGTGCCCTGGGCCAAGAATCTGAGTTCTTCCCGCTCTCTGCCTCGGGTCTTTCTCTAGATAAGCTCTCTTGGTCCACATGCAGCTGTGGCCAACAGGGGCTCCCAGGAGTGTGAAAGCAGGGGAGGGGGGTGGATACTTCAAACAGTATGAATTTAGGATTGGTGAATAAGAACCCCACCCTCCAATCCTTCAGGCAAAAGTTTTATGTACATGCTACAGGATTTATCAGAGGGTCCCAAGTGGAATTCAGCTCCAGTTGGCCACATTGATGACAAGCACAATAATTTCCCCTTTACCATTTTCTCCTTCCTTGTCTCACCTCCCAAATAAAACACCCAAGCTTTTATCTCAGGCTCTGCTTTACAACTGAACTCAAACCAAGACAACTTTGACTCTGTAATTATTTTTTGGGTTAGAAGTAACCTTTCTTGACTATGTGATTATGTTAAATTTAGAGTTTATAGTTCTCAGCTCTGAGATTGCCCATTTGGGAATCAGACAGAGGAAATGAGAACATTGATTTGTGTTCTTGCCCAGGTTCTAATTACATGACCTTAAGCTAATCATTTTCCCTCTGCGAGTCACAAATTTGCTGCTTGTGGAGTGTGATAATAATAACTATTACATGATTATGTTAAAGTGAAATTAACTAATATATGGGAAATCTCTGTAAGTATAAAAGACTGTATAAATACAAGGCATTTTAAATACTATCTGCTATGGTTTGAATATTTCTGTCCTCTCCAAAACTCATGTTGAAAGTCAGTCCCCAATGCAACAGTGTTGGGAGGTGGGCCCAATGGGAGGTGTTTAAGTCATGAGGGCTCCACCCTTGCAAATGAATTAATGTCACTTCTCTCTGTTTCGCTCTTTTGCCTTGTGAGAAACAGGGTTCCTTCCCTCTAAACAGTGCGGTACTCAAGGCGCCATCTTGGAAGCAGATAGCAGCCCTCACCAGATACCAGATGCCACCACCTTGATCTTGGACTTTCCAGCCTCCAGAACTTTGAGAAATATATTTCTGTTCTTTATATATTACACAGTTGGGGTATTCTGTTATAGCAGCACAGAACTAAGACACTACCTGACACTAAAACCTTTCTAAAATAGTGCTTTAAAAAATTTAGCAGTTACTGATATTCACTCTTTGTTTTTACTCATGTTCATATTTGTCTTGTAAACTTTTAAAATTTTATTCTCAACAGATGTACATCCATGATGTTTATAATCCTTTATGTGAGTTGATGAAGTAGCATTAGTGTATTTATTAGTTCGACAATTGGAAAGTTAGAAATGGCTTCAATCCCGGAAGAATATAGGATTCAGTTTAGGATTTAGTTCTTTCTCTCTCCCTGCCCCCCAAATTCCTTCTCTCTTTTCATCTCCCACCTCTTCATCTTCTTTTGTTGAATTGATTCTTAGATTTTCTGTGTATCCTAGAACAAGGACCCTCACTAGTTACTGTCTTATATGATCCCAGCTTGGCAAGTGAGGAGAGGCTGTGTTTTGCCGAACAATATCAGAAAAATTCCAGGCATCCCTCTAATTGGACATGTTGGGACAAAAATGTCCTTGATTCAATCATTGTAGGAAATAGAGTTCTCTGATCTGCCAAGCCTGCCGGTTTTCTCCACCCACTTCCTCCCTTTCTCCTTCTCAGTAAAACACAAAATATATTTACACAATTCATTTATTCCCTTTCTAAGCTGTGAGTGATCCAATAACTTTTTGTTGTTTTTTTCCCCCCTCTGGGAGAAGTGCTGAGCTTAAGTATTTAAATTGAGGAATGCACCACCCCACCATCCCAAAGATAAATTTCTCTGTATAATAAAGGTGTGAGGAATTTGGGTAGGGATAGGTTCAAGGAGTAAACAGTAGTGAGCAAAATCGAATACAGGTTGGAGACAAAGTTTGAAGAATTCTAAGGAGAATATCAAGTTCTGTCTTGTGGTGTACCTTTCTCTATGAAATGATTAGGTAACTGTACATTGGAAAGTCTCCTGCTACATCTTAAGAGAGACTAAATTATGCACCTAGAATATACAGGCACACAGAGACTAAAGGACTTATAGACAGTATGTATACAGAGAGGCTATATGTAAATTCTTTCTGACCATTGATATCTGGTAAGCCAAATTGTTGGTGTTAACAATCAGGACCATCCTCCCTTCAAAGACTGGCTCCTCATCCATTGTTCAGACAGTGTACTCAGGAGTCCTTGAGATTCGTAGGGAAAACACTGGTGGTGGATTGTCCCAGTTTATCCCATTGCTGCTCTTTCTTTCCCAGTCATAAGTAGTGGGGAGCAGAATATACTCCAAGCATAAATTTAATTATTTTTTTTTACATCCTAATAATCTATTATGGCATAAACACTGCCTTTTGCCACATTAGTATATTCTCTTGCTGGACACACAAGATTATATTTCTTTGTTGTCAGTTTATGTCATGGAGATTGAATTTTGGCTGATGGAATGTGGATAGTTATAATGTGTGTTATGTCTTGGTATGGACTTTTAAAAAATCCATGTAAATCTCCAGGTCTCACTTTCCCTTCCGTCGTAACCCCAGAGGTCAAGAATTACAGATGTAACTATAGGACGTAAGACTGCTGCCTGACCTATGCCAGACTTTGCACTTGTTATTTTTTTATGTCTCTGAATAGCCAGGATTTATCTGTTGCAACAGATAGGGCTGCTTACTCTAAATAATACGTTATGTCATTAGCCTAATGACAGTATCCTTATGACTGAAAATAAATAAAATTCAACTTGATAATAGGCTTCGGGATTTTGTCATTGCTTTATGTTATCAATTTGTCAGTGAATGCCCTTCTGGGGTCCAAAAGCATTCACCTCTATCATAAAGTTGCTTGATTCCTCTGACATTTCTGTTCCCATGTATGCTATTCTGGCCTTATTCTCTTGTGTACAACTCCAGCCCTTCAAAGTACATTGGATCCATTTCTTCACTTATTGGGAAATGTTTTGCTACATCTCGAATTCATCATTTTTTTTCTGAGTTAATTTCTTCCTCAAAATGACACTACAGGTCCTAATTACTTTCTTCATCTTTCGCATGCTTAATAGCTTCTCATTCATTCCATTAATATGGACACTAATTAAGAAATTGATCTAATGTCTTTAAAGTCTATAATTTTGTTGTCATTTGAATTCAAATAGAAGTTAAATTTCTTCAAAGCTATCACCAAATATAATCTAATTATAAAATATATTTTTTTCTTAGTATTACTCCATAATATTCTTTTTCACTAAACATAAACCATGTTTCTTTTTTTTAAAATCTAGTCTGAGAGTTGTCAATGCTGTTAGTCTAGTTGCCTCAGCCCATAGAAAGAAAGAAAGACTGGCACCTTTTGAATTTCTAATTTAAAATGTCTCCCTTGTATCCTCAGCTTCTTATTGTACTTATAGCTCTGCTTTCTTCTTGTATTATACAAGTGTCTTTTTCAATTATTCAAGATTCTGTGCAATGTTTCCTTCATTTATTGTCTAGTCTAGATTTTTTCTTTTTGGTATCTACTTTCTTTAGAGAATCTTTTGCTTATCATCATGATCTATCATATTTATCCCTTATATTACTCTATAAAAGCATGTTATATCAAAGCGACATTTTATTTCTCGTGTATTTCACTGACATTTAATTATTTGCCTTGCATTCTTTCTATAAGAATGCTTAAGGGTGGCACATAGATTTAACAGTGTCTCTTATACCAACTTTCCTAAAGGAAGCACTTCATTTTATATTATCTTGTTTCAATCTCCAAATGTTCTGAGTGTATAAGTGTTTCTTCTCAACTTCGATTGTAATAATCTCTGGTGAAGATATGGTAAATACTACTTTTCTGTTCTCCATCGTTCCTAGCAGAATACGTAGCTTCTAGTAAATTCTTAAACATCTATTAAATCGAACTGAATTAGGTTAAATTTACATTTATGCTAGTGAATATAATGATCATAGCAATTGTATAGATGTCAAAATCTTTGCATATACCCTAACATTCTTTATAAATAAGAAAGACAAAACATAGTGTGAAGTATATTCTAATAAAAAAGAGCACTTGAACTGGAACATTCTTAGCCAGTAAGTAGCACTTCAAAAGTCACAAATGTCATGGCTCCATGAAGAGCTAAGCTCTTAGCTTCTGGAGTCAGACACTCTGGATTCAAAGCCTTGCTCCAAACTTACTGGTATGAGATGTTAGGCAAGGTAATTAAACTCCCTGTAACTCATGTTTTTATTTTTGTTGTTTTATTTTTCATCTACAAAATAGCAATGGTTACTTCACAGGTACTCATGAGAATTAAGTGTTGATACATGTGTTCCGTAGTAACCAATGCATATGTGTTAACTATAATTTTATAATTTTAAATCTATATTGGTTATTTATCATGTAACTCTCCACTCATGAGCATAAATACAAAACTAAATTTGCTTAGGTACCCATACTACCTGAGTAGGTACCCAAATAGTTGCCAGGCTACTCTCTGCACAAGCCTCATGCAGTGACTTCTAGAAAGTTCAGGTCAATTTTGGTTAAACAAAATTTAGAAGAATTTTTTTTTTAATTTTGACTTTAGAACACCACTAAGAGAACTGTTTCGGAGTAGTTAAATTACACTCAATTTTGTACAGCATTTAGTTAAACAGACAATTAAGCAGATAATCAAGCATGAAGGTACTTAAAGGCAAAGTTTCCTATCTAGGAATGGTGTCTTAGTACTTTCCTGCTGCTATAACAAAATACAGCAGACTGGAAATTTGTAAAGAACAGAATTTTACTTCTTACAGTTCCGGAAGCTACAAAGTCCAAGATCACGGTGCTAACAGATTATGTCTCTGGTAACTGCCTACTTTCTGCTTTCAAGATGTTGCTCTCTTGTGGAAAGGACAAATGCTATGTCCCCCTCCACGACAAAAGAAGTGGAAGGAATGAAATTGCTTCCTCAAACCCTTTCATAAAGGCACCAGTCCCATCCATTAGTATGGAGCTCTCATGTCTAATCACTTCCTAAAGGCCTCACTTCTGAATACTGTTGTTAAGGGATTAAGTTTCAACGTGAATTTTGGAGAAGTGCAAACATCCAAACCATGACACATGAGTATCAGTCATCGGTGGTTAGAGATCATTTTGGAACAACTTCTGGACATTTTTTTCTCGCATTATCTTCTGCTGGGTCATTCTGCTATTCATTGTCTTTCTGAGCTCCTATGAAGGTCATCCACTGTGCTCACTAACCCTCTTCCACTGGAAGTGTTTTCACTAAAGTATGGATACCTAAGGTCCAGATGGCTGTCACCTTGCTCTAGCTGTCTCTCCTCCAAGCATGTTGAGATGCTGGCAAACTTGGGGCCTGGTTTGTAGTATTTATCAGTTTCTGTGATATAAATACTCCTGCCAAGCCTGATTTAAAGCTACCAATAGTTTAATAACTGGCTCATAAAATGATGAACATTCTACGATGGGCTCACGGGAACCAGGTGAGCTAGCTCCCAACACAGCGCTGAAGTTTCCTGTCTATATAAAGGCTCTTCACTTTCAAAATTTCATAAATGTGAACAAGGGGAAAGTTTCTCCTAATATCAGCTTCGACCTCTGCAGTTCTTGAGGGACCAAGAAGAAATTTGTGATTAAAAACAACTTCTGGGCAAAGTGATATGAGAAGTTTATTTTTCAGCCTTTTTCCTGTCTCCTTCCATTAAAAAGCCCATTGCATAATTATAGAGCAAGATCAAAGGTTCAGAGTTTTCTTGAGGGTCTTGCAACTAAGAATTGGGACATGGGGAGAGGAGGTTGTTTACTCTTTCCTTTCCTTCCCCTGTGAGCTAAAGAAAGCACATGGACATCTAATAGAGGTAGAGAAATTTAGAATATTTTAATTCAATATGCTTTGCACAGCTTGGCCTTTCCTCTCCTATAGGCCTGAAATTCTCCCTTAAGCATTCTGAGAAAAACTACGAAACAATTAAACTGCAATGTAATGCATTGCATCTGTCTTACTAGACATGCTCCCTACTCTCTTTTAATGACTACTTTCATTTTTCAATTCCCTTTACTTATTTATATTTTAGAAATCGCTGCATTTGAACACTGTATGAGCTAGTGATAAAAACAAAAAAACTCTATTATTATTTTCCATTTATAACAATACAAAGCTCTAAAGGCAAAGATTGTTTATTACCCCACCTGATTACCCTCTTAGACTCGGCGAAGTTTGCCTTTGTTTCTATAGCAAGACAGAAAAGAATGCCACTACCTTGTCAGTTATGCAAAACAGGTACAGATTACACTTTACACGACATCTAGCAGTTGAAGAGGAGGCAAATTTGGGTTAAACTCTGCAGAAAAAAAATGATGCTATTTTTAGATTTCCCAATAGCATATTCATAAGCTTCAGATACTAATATTACTGAGTCATTTTAGTGGTTGCCATTTAACTTGTTTTTCCTTTGTCTTAATCCCACAATTTCTCCATTGACATTATGCTCACTAAATTCTGAGCAGCAAAACTGAAAACCAGTCTGCTAAATTAAGGGCTGAGGGAATAATGCACAGATAAAATCATGCTGTTTCTTCTATATAGAAGACCTTTCTCCAAAGAACATGGGACATTTGGGACATGTTACCTTGCTAATCTTTGTGATGATCTGACTAAATTAATCAGGTAGCTTTTGCTTCATCGAGGGGGAAGTAGAGTCTCAAGAGAGGTGATCATTTCTCAATTCCCTCTTAGTGTTTTAGCAGCGAGATAAATGATCTTTTTAGGATTCTCTTGTGAGACTGGGCCAGCCCTGATCAAAGAAATAGGACAGGATTAGAATGAGGAAAAATGAGAAACAATGTATTGATAATGCTACTGTTTTGGAACACATATCAAAGGATAAAATTAGTATATTGAAATGCAAATTGTTTCCTTCAAAGACCCAGTTTTGATGAAAATTACTTATTGATAATTTGTGTAGATCAGAAAAATCAGGACAAAAAAATTATATGGCAAAACAAAACAAAACAAATTTCAGGACTATGGTGTGTTATGCAAAGCAGCAAGGGAGATGTTTCAGAAATTAAAAAATAAATTTTGTGCTTATGGTTTTTAACATTGATCACGGATGGTAAACAATCAGATTGGCATGAAGATAGATAATTACAAAACAATGTGTCGCAAATGCATGGATTACAGTGGTTATCTAATGAAGGGTCGCAGAACATGCCACTTCCAAATATGCTTCTTTGGCATATTGATTATTTTGAGCTGAAGGCCATTAAGAAGCAGATACAAGAAAAACTCTCTGCCCTCCCCCTATTTGCCAAAAGACAGAACATAAATTTTTTAAGGTATTTCTCTTCTCTTCCTAGCAAGAAGGACAGAAGTTAAAAACTGTAGACAACTCCAGGCTCTTATCAACCAGAGATGGCACCAGAGGAACATACATAACAAAATTTACTAATTAGTTCTTATGAGTTTCCCCACATAGTTACCTTCCTACAATTTGCAGCTCCTAGAAACGCAAAGTGCTTTTTCTGTCTTGTCACTTCTCTACAAATTTATTGATTTTTTTGTTAAGATGCTATATAAGCCCAAGTTTTAATCACCACTTTGAGGTACTGATCACTGAGTGTTCCCCAGGTGCACGCATCATGCACACTTTAATAAAATTCTGTTTGTTTTTCTCATTTAAATCTGTCTTTTATCAGTCTAATTTACAAGGCTCCAGCCAATGAACCTAAGATGGGCAGACGAAAAGTAAAATTTTTTCCTCCGCTACACAATTGTACAGACACAGTTGGCTGATTCCACTGATGAACAACTGTCTGTTCTACTCGGTGTAGATCAGCTCAGATCTTTCTAATTACCCAGCTTAAGTGAATCCTGCAGGATCCAGCGAGCATTATGCTGTACATCAGTGATATATATATTCCTTAGATAAGTGAAAGTTCTCTTCCATTCTTAGCAATGTGCAGATCAATTTTCAGGAGTCATTCCGACTGAGCAATTTGATTGCATCTTCAGAGGTTAAAACTCCCCTGGCAAGATACACTGATTTATTGGTTTCAAAATGGAAATGAAAATTCTAAGTGCTGGATCAGCAAAATCAAGGCACAGAAAGCTAGTGACCTTCAGCACTCTCATAAGAGTCCATGTTAGGGTGGTCTGATCCCAAACTCAAAGAAAGAATTGGATGCTGAGGCCTTAAACAGGCTCTGACACTCTAAATTGCAAATCCCATGACTGGGCTTTCAGAGAATACTCAGGGTGGTGTGGGCTATTTCCTTCTGGGCTGCCAAGATGAGCAAGTCCAGGAAATAAAATGTGAATGACATATTTACATTTTACTCTATGCAAATGGTTCTCCTTGGAGCAAAATTTTAATTTGATTTTTGTGTTGTAGAACTGTGAAACCTGGTAGCCCTGCCTTGGCATCCTTCATGGAGACTGCCCTTCCATGTACCAAGCATCCCTCTCTTAAATTCCACTCATCCTGAAAGTTTTTCCTCAGCCAACAGCATATTTCTCTCTCCCTCTCTCTCTCTTTAACGTTTCATAACATATAATTTCAAATGCTATTTCTTTTTTTTTTTTTGAGACAAAGTCTCACTGTGTTGCCCGGGCTAGAGTGCCATGGCGTCAGCCTAGCTCACAGCGACCTCAAACTCCTGGGCTCAAGCCATCCTCCTGCCTCAGCCTCCCGAGTAGCTGGGACTACAGGCATGCGCCACCATGCCCGGCTAATTTTTTCTATATAATTTTAGTTGTCCAATTAATTTCTTTCTATTTTTTTTAGTAGAGATGGGGTCTCGCTCTTGCTCAGGCTGGTTTTGAACTCCTGAGCTCAAACAATCCATCCACCTCGGCCTCCCAGAGTGCTAGGGTTACAGGCATGAGCCACCGCTCCCAGCCCAAATGCTATTTCATATTGCTAGAAGTCTTTTACGTGTTTTCCATCTGCATCACTAGATTATTCTCTATGCAGGAAAATATTGCTTTATCATTTTGGAATATTTAGCCTTTTATATAGTGTTTCTTAAGGATTTTTTAAATAATCCTGAAATAGAGAAGATAAGTAACATTTATTTGCTTGATTGTCCATTAACGAGTTAGAAGCAACCCATACCCTCAAGAATTTCGTGCTTTGTTGATGACTCCAAGCAATCCTGTAAGCTTTTTCCTCTAAAAGTAATGCCGTTTCTCTGCTTCTTTGGAAAAATTTCCTACTTAGTCTCAAAATTCAACCCAAATGTTATCTGTATTCCTTAAGACAGTACTTCATTCTCTTTGATATAAATATCCTCACTTAGCAATCTCTGTTGCATCATGCGTTTGCATGTTTTTCTTCTCCATCAAACTATGCACTTACTATGGGAAAAAGATTTATTTTATTAATTATTGCATTTAGTGCAATTAGCACAATGTTTGATCCTTAATAGGAGCTTAAGAATGTATATTGAGTAAATGAATGAATAGCACACACAGATCAATAAAAAAAAGAAGATATGAAAGAAAAATATGACATTAGTCCTAATGATGCTGGATTTCAGGTTCTTTCTGAAAGAAAGAGTATGCATGAGCATGCAGAGTAAACAGACAGAAACAGCCCTGCACAAATCTAAGGGATGACAAAGAATGAGCTGTATTTTTGTGCTCTGAAAGCTAAATTTCTCAGTTAGGAAAATAATTGAATCCAAATTATTTTGGGATACACATGCATATTATTTTTGAATCCCTTGACATTTATAGTACTCCGTTAGTGCTAGATATGAACAAATCGAATATTAGAATCATTGCTTTAGAAGGGTGTGCTATCTAATTGGTTTTACAAACATATTTATTTTACAAGATAGTTGGCCAAGAGATTAGAGATGGGAACACATTGTTCAAAATATGAAATAAAAATGTAATATTATAAATAACTAGTATTCTAATGGAAGGATCACATCACATGCTCACAATCCCATTCTGCAAAAAATTTAAAAAAAAATACAAACACACTTTTAAAGCTTAAATACAGGGTATTTAGTCCGTGGGTCATTGGTTGCTAGCCCTGGATGTATATGATAGATAATTAAATGATCCAAAACAATTTCCAAAAAGGAGAAAAAAAATTCACTATTTTTAAGAATAGATTTTGGTCATTTTTCGAGCAACACGGACTTATGATTTGCAAGGAGGTGGAGGATATTGGCAGCCGTACATATCAACTTTCTTTTGACAAACGTTTTCTACAAATGTTGGAATTTTGCAACCAGGGTTTTAAAGGGACAAATTTGTTCTCAGATTGTAAATTCACTGGGACTCAACCACAACTTCGTTATAATCATGGTAACCCGGTAAACCCTGCTCCTTCCTCCAAAAGTGAGAGACACATTTATGAGACTGTATGAATTGGTAACATAAAGCAATGCAGCACACACATAGCTAAACACACACACACACACACACACACCCCTATCTCTCTATCTATCTGTCTATCTAATCTTTCAATTCTATTTATCTTCTCCTGTATTGCGGGGGAAGGACAAGTTGCTGTTTATGGGCGTGAGTCATCTGTGTGTGGTCAATTTGAAGTTCATCACAACAAGGGATAATTTGCCTCATTTCCTTTAAATTCCATTTTACTATTAACAGGTGCTGATTCAAAGCTCTTGTTTTTCTGCTCCGGTAAGTCTTTTGTGTTTCGAATGAAATAGCATATTCTATCTTTCATTTTTTCTTTCATTTCTTTAATTTTTCATTTTTAATTATTATGGGTACGTGATAGTTGTATATCTTTATAGGGTACATGTGCTGTTCTGATACAGGCATAGAACGTGAATTATTCGAATCAGGGCAATTGGGGTACCCATCACCTCTGGCGTTTATCATTTTTTGTGTTAGGAACGTTTCAATTCCACTCTTTTATTTATTTTTAATATCTTATTGTCGATTTATATCTTATTGTTGATTCTAATCACTTTGTCGTGCTATCAGATATTGTTCATTCTATCTAACTATATTTTTGCACCCATTAACCATCCCCACTTTAGCTCCCCTCCCCCACCACCTACTACACTTCCCAGCCTCTGGTAACCATCATTGTACTCTGTCTCCGTAAGATCAATTCTATTTTTAAATAATCATCTTTCAGTTTATATAGTTACTGACTATCCATCTGCTAAGCATTAGAATTTGGAATGCAATGCAGTTCTTTTGTGAGATAATCTAAATATCACCAGGGTAAGTCATCTCACATCGATGTCCAAGTTTTTCTCAAGGAAAAATCAGACTTTACTGTTTTATTTTCAGGCCTGCATTTTTACTGTTCTTTACTTTCAAGTAATTTGTTGAGTTAAAAAAAAAAAACAATTTTAAAATGTCTTCTCTATATAAAATAACACGGGACAGAACTGCGTACAGGTCGCGTAGAGCTCCCTACCTCCTTCGTGGTCCAAACTCTGCAAAGTCACAAATGAAGAGAAAACAGCCTGAACACAGAGAGCTCATAGAATAATTTAGATATTATTTAAAATTCTCCTAAAGATTGAGTGCATATAAATCATAAAATTTTCTAAAATTCTGCTGATCCCAGTTAGTCTGAACATCCCCTCTGAGGAACAGACTCCGTGCAAAACTGAGTTCTATATTCTTCTATATTCTTATGATTTCATCCCCCTACGCCGTAACTATTCAGCAACCCTAGTCCCTCATCCCCCTGCCTGCCAAAATTCTCTTAAAAACTCATCCAAAACCCCTCCAGGAGGCAGATTTCTCCTATCTTATTTGGTGGCCATAATATCATGAAACTCTTTTACTGCTGGAACTCACACTTATTGGCGTACTGGTCTGTTACCATGCAACGATCAATTTGATCCTGGTGGTCCTATAACACAAGATCAAAGATAATTTTATTTTTAATTATTATAAATTAATTTACATCTCTA
Organism: Avahi laniger; assembly: GCA_963575035.1. Taxonomy (NCBI): domain Eukaryota; kingdom Metazoa; phylum Chordata; class Mammalia; order Primates; family Indriidae; genus Avahi; species Avahi laniger. Next base: position 5,248 of record CAUYSK010076886.1, on the reverse strand, counting down.
TGAGAAACCCAATGTTTGATGGCTTCTGCTTTTTGGTATAAAGAGCTGTTTCTATAAACGCGAGCATGGAATATGTGTTATGATTCCATTCCATGTAACATAAATTAATAATTGTTCTCCAAAAATTAATTGATCAAATCATACCAAATTTACATTATGGAAATTTGACATCTGAAAAAAATTTCTTTATTTGAAAGTGTGTAACAGATGCAAACCTTCAGGAACCACCCATCCAGAAGGTAACAGTTGGGAAATTTGGGGCAGTCACTCATGCAAGCCTTGAAATTCACCACTAATAGGATTTGATTCAAGGTGCTAGGACACGGGAATCATTTATTCTGGAACCCTAACTTCTGTTCTGCTAAGAATCTTTGTGTGCTTATGGTCTCAAATGAGTTTTTTGTGACATCTCCCATTCCCTACATTGGATGTAATTAAAGGAGTCATTTGTTGCCTAATATGATTTCTCCTGGAACAAATTCTCAATCTGCCGGATCACCCTGGTGAGCAAGATGGGGAAGCATGCTGATTTCTAGGCTGTCTGGTACAGTTTATATAATACAGCTTCATTTTCTAAATGGCCCCTGAGTGCCCTGAATGAGAGACTCTGTCTTTTAAAAAACCTGACTCACTATTACTCCCTGGAAGTAATCATCTATTATCTACCCAGAGAATTGGTTTGCACAGTATTTATTTTCAGCATACCCTCGACCTTTTTTTATCCATGGGACCCAGCATTTGTGTGCTTGTTTGTTTTGCTTTGGATTTTATTTTTATATACTCTAATCTCCCCCATCATCAATAGTTTGTATAGTGCCCTTGTGCAAAGGTAAATATTTTAAATGGATTTGTGATCTTATTTATTTATTTATCGGAAGTCCATTGCAAAATAAATTTAAATATGGCAAAGGGAATGTGCTTAGTATATTCAGCAAAAAATAAGGGGAAGATTTGTGCATGAACTAAGTGAGATTCAGAAAAGCAGAGGCCATGATTTTTTTACCCCTCATACCACCCACTTGGCGTCTGTCACTTAATGGAACATGAGTCTATGCTACAAATCAGTGGACTTACGCATTGTGGCCCTCAGTCTCTCTTTTCAAACCACATGGGCCATTCCCTTTAACAGGTAATTTAATAAAGTATAATTTCTTGACAATAGTGTTCTTTATATTTTTAATGACACCTATGTGAAATAAAAAAATCAGTGATCACAGACAGAAGTTTCATTTATTGTATTCTGCCCATTGAAACTAAAGAGAAAAAGTAAACAAACAAATGAAAATATAAAATTAAAATTGACCATGGATTATTTTTAGCCTCTTCCTTTCTTTTCTTCCTCTCTCCTTCCTTCCCTCCCTTCCTTCCTTTCCTTCCTTTCTTCTTTCTTCTGTCCTTTCTTTTGTCTTTTCCTTTTTTTGTCTGAAAAAATTATATTATTAATTTCTGGACCTAATAGGGATGGTCTCTCATGGCCGGAAGAGTAACTAAGATTTGAGTTATAAAGAGAAAATTTTAACTAATGTCAAAAGGCCTGATAAGAGTGAAATAATCTCACATTTGAAATCAAATCTCCTTAAAGCATTTTAGACTAAAAACAGATTATGACCAGTCTTTGTTTTCTCACTTTGAGTTGTAGATGACAACACTATCAACTCTCTTTTCACCAAGTCATTAATAAAAGGTCTAACCATACTCATTGTCAAGTAATGAGAACAGAGCTCAGAGTAGATAATTATGTATATATACCCTGAAGACTTGGCTCTCTGAATAAATTTGTGGTGATCATTTCGTTTGCTCGTTTATTTATTTTTAAAAATTCGCGAATGACTAGATTGGAAAAGAGACAAACTCCCTCATTTCTTGGAGCTGTTGGAGAAATCAGAAAATAAATAAATACATAATGATCAGAAAATAAATAAATACATAATGTCAGCTTGTGTTATGTGGTTGAAAAAAATGAAGCATGTTATGGAGAAAAAGGATAAGAAGATTACCAAGTTTTAACATGGCAATGAGGATTATGGAAGGACTTTCTAAATAAGTGACTGTGATGGCTTTTTGAGTTGTCAACTTAGCTAGACTGCAATTCCCAACTCTTTCACCAAATAGTAATGTGTTTATCTTGGCCAGTCTGATGACTGTGTGTGGTGGTGTCTTCTTCCTGTTTGCACTGAATCTCCCAGGAGTCCTTTGAGCTTCTTGTACCTAGATGTCTAGATTTCTAGCAAGGCCAGAGAAATTTTCCTCCATTATATCCTCAAATAGTTTATGGAACCCTTGTGTATTTTCTTCTTCACCTCAGGGATGTCTGTAATTCTCATGTTAGGCCTCCTCACATAATCCCACATTTCTTGTAGGCTTTGCTCTTTTCTCTCATTTCCGTGCTCTATTTCTGCCACTGACTTGTTTAATTGAAAGGTGTTATCGTCAATCCCTGAGATTTTTTCTTCTATTTGATCTATGCTATTCTTGAGGCTTTCCACTGTTTTGTAATTTCTTGAAAAAATTCTTCATTTCCAGAAGTTCTATTTGATTTTTCTTTAATATTTCAATTTCTTTAGTGAATTTTTCTTCCAAGTCCTGGATTTTTTTTGTAGTTTCTTTGTGTTAGGTATACATTTTCTCTTGCATATAATTGAGCTTTCTTACAATCCATGTTCGAAATTCTTTTGTCATTTTAGTGTTCTGCATTTGGTTGAAATCCATTGCTAGAGAGCTGGTGTCCCCTTTGGGGGTGTCCTTTCAGTTTGATTCTTTGTACTTCCAGAGTTATTTCACTGATTTCTTCCCATCTAGAGAAGTTGTTGCTTCTTAACTTTGGATTTTTGTTTACATATGACACTCCCTGTTTAATCTCTGAGCCAGTAGGTCGTATTTGTTGGTGAGATTGGACCACAGCCTGTGAGATGAGTCAGTAGATGCAGTAAAAGGGCCTGCAAGTTGACCTCCCTGTCAGTAAGTGGTGCTTGCTGGGAGGAGCATGCTGTAATGTTGTTTTTAGGTCCTGTAACCAGCTCTTGTTCCTCTGGAGAGGTACTCTAGTGCCTCAGGTGGTGCATGGGGCCCTGGGACTTCCAGGTGTGTCCTTATTCTCCACCTCAGTGGGGAAAAGTGGGGAAGTGAGGCTGGCTGGAGCTGGGTCGGGTGAGCCTGCCCTCAAGCTCCACAAAGGCTGTTAGCAGGGGTCAAAAGTCTGTTTTCTGCTTCTGGGCTAAGCTGCCAGGGAGGGGCTGAAATGGCCCCAGTCAGCCAAAAAGTTTGCATGTGGAGATGGGGCTGTCTGAGACCCTCAGTCTGGCAGTCTAGAGCAGCACAATTCACAATTGCAAAGATGTGGAAAGAATCCAAGTGTCCATCAGTACATGAGTGGATTAATAAAATGTGGCATATGTATACCATGGAGATCTCTATTCAGCCACAAGAAACAATGGTGATCTGGCACCTCTTGTATTCTCCTGGACAGAGCTGGAAACCATTCTGCTAAGTGAAGTATCACTAGAATGGAAAAACAAGCACCACGTGTACTCTCCATCAAATTGGTACTAATTGCTCAACACGTGTGTATGTGCACATATAGTAGTAACATCATTGGGTTTCGGGCAGATGGGAGAGAGGAGGAAAGGATGGGTATAGTCACACCTAATGGGTACGGTGCACACCGTCTCAGGGGTGGACACGCCTGAAGCTCTGACTCCCAGGGCTGGGGGAAGGGCAATATATGTAAGCTAAACATTTGCACCCCCATAATATGCTGAAATAAAAAAAAAACAGTAATGTGAATCTCCTATGAAGAAATTGTGCAGATGTAATGATTGTACTAATCAGTAGGCTTTATATAAGAATGATCATTCTGGATGGGCATGACTTAACTAGTGGGAAGCCCTTTAGATCAAGGTGGAGGCTTTTCCGTGAGACAGAAACAATTGTGTCTGAAGGTAACAACTTCATGGATGTGGAGCTATGGTGCTCATGATCTTCCCTTCACCATCTTGCACACCGTGGATTTGCTAAGCCATCCCCCTAACTGTATAAGCCATTGCCTCCAATAAATCTCTCTCTCCCTCTCTCTTTCTCTCTGGAGTCCCTTGCTCTGGTATCTGTGGATCTACAAAGAGTGAGTGGAAAGGAGAAGATGGTCGCGAAAGACAGGAACGCTTGAAACTAAGATGATGGCGCGGGTTTCGCCACAGGTAACAAAGAACTCCAGAGTATAACTGAAGGAGCGACTGAGGGAGACTCGTATCAAGATTATTTAGGGAGATAAAAATCAGTGAACTGTGAGGCTGAGCTATGGGAAGTATGATTTATGGAGGCATCACAATTATCACGACTGATGACGGAATTAGTCTGGAGAGATTGACAGGGAGCCTGATGCCAAACCTCCAAAGAGTGCCACGGGTCTCATATATTACCGTGGCAAGAAGAGCTGTTGGGTGCTGCCTTAGTTTGTTTGGGGCTCCTGTAACAAAATACCATAGACTGGATAGCTTATAAGCAATAGACATTTATTGCTTACAGTTTTGAAGGCTGAGAAGTCCGAGATCAAGTTACCAACAGATTCAGTGTCTGCTGAGGGCCCAGTTCTTAGCTCATAGAATGGTTTCTTCTTGCCATTTCCTCACATATGGTTAAAAGGGAGAACTAGCTCCCTTGTGCCTATTTTATAATTGCACTAATCCTACTCATGAGAGCTGTGTCCTCGTGACCTAAGCACCTCCCAAAGCCCCCGCCTCTAATACCATCGCCTTGGGGGTCAGGATTTCAACATATGAATTTCGAGGGGAAGCAAACATTTACACCATAGCAAGAGGCATTTTAAAGAAGAGGGAGGGACAATCATCTGGGAGTGGCGATGAGAAGCAAGGAGGCCATGAACCCCACCTGCAGTCACAGCTGTACCCACGATGTGGGAAAGCACACGAGAAAGCAGCTGCTTGAGAAAGCCTCAGGGGAAGCAGTGTGCTCAGATAAGCGGGCTTGGTTTCCTAAGAAGATTGTGGACACAAAATTGATGCTGCAGACATAGGCTGGAACATTAGGAACATTCCCTAAGGTTGAACAAAGTGCGTGGGATGCGCTGGCTCTCCGACATCTTACGATGGTATGACTGTAGCCATCCCTGGAAAAACTGTGAAAGGCAGAAGCTTCCCCCTCAGCACTGTGAAAGTTGTGTTAGTATCTTCTTTGTGCCCATATAACGCAGCGGGTTTGTAATGCACATGTACTTAGCCATGGGCTAAGCTTA